>CM035178.1:4279274-4304823 GCA_020233015.1 Callinectes sapidus | reverse complement strand
TCAGTACTCACTAACAAGCACTTCTACACAACAGTCGTTGTCCCTCACCGCGGGCCAGTTTTCCAAACATCACACTAACAACACAACAAATACACATAAAAGACACACCATCCTTCTTCTGCTGCTACTGTGTGGTGACACAGGCGCTATGGTCAACCCAGGCCCTTATTGCCCAAAGTACCCTTGTCAGGTGTGTGGCAGGGCGGCCGGGGGGGGCATAGGGCCGTCCAGTGTGACTCGTGTCGTGAACGTTCCGGGCATGCAGGATGGCATCACATCACCTGCATTGGATCGTTTACGCCGATTTACGCTGGATTGGTTGACAATAGCGTCTCGTGGACCTGCTTCAAGTGTGGCATTCCTCATTTCTCTAGCTCATTTTTCACTTCTGATCCAATAACACTACACAACTCTTTTAACGCACTTGAACACAATAACACAGACAACCTTGACCTACAACACCATCTCCTCATGAGTCCCAAACATTCAACACCTCACAACAACCATAACCAAAACCCATCTTTTTCACCCTGCAGCCCCATCATTACACAGAGACAGGTGCGTCTCCCCTGTACCCCTGACTTGACTCGTCACTCATCCTTCACCTCCAGTACTAACACTAACAGACCTGCCGTTTCCCCCTCCACTACCAGTAACAATCTTAATTCATTATTTCATCATACTCATACCCCCCCATCAGCCTCACCCTTCTTTATCATCTCCCCCTACCTCTCCCTCTCCACCACACCCTTCTCCATCCTCCTCTTTTCTCTCTACCCCCTTTTCCCCCACTCCACACCACTCTTCTTCTCACCCCCCTACCCCACCACACCCTTCTTCATCCTCCTCTTCCCCCTCTGCCTCCCTTTCCCCTACTCCACCACACCCTCCGTCACCCACACCACCTGCCGCACCACATAACCTCAGATTACTCACAATAAATTTTCGCAGCATAAAAAATAAAATAGCCCAATGGCACCACCTGATAGCAACGCACAACCCAGACATAATTGTAGGGACTGAGACTTGGTTGACGCCTGACATTGACAGTAATGAACTCTTCCCTCCTCCCTTTAGTATGACTGTTTTCCGTAAAGACCGTCCGACAGACCTCGGCAAAGGTGGCGGAATCCTTATCGCCACTAAGCCGGGTCTTTGTGTTAAGCATAGGCCTGACCTTGACACTGACTGTGAGATCACCTGGGTTCAATTACAAACCTTCAACTGTAAATCTCTTCTTCTTGCTGCTTTTTACAGACCCCCTTCATCTAATATTGAGTACCTACACAATCTTCATCACTGTCTCTCACGCATACAAACAGACAAACACATTTGGATCACAGGTGATTTCAATCTTCCCGACATTGACTGGACTGCTATTTCCCCTCTAGACCCTCCCGATGCAGACGTCCCCCACCCTATCATTCCCCACACAAACAGACGCCAATTACATGAAACATTCATCGACATCATTAATACATACTCACTCTCACAAACAGTACTCCAGCCAACACGAACACAAACACTAACACGCCCTACTAATCACGGTGGCCCTGAACACACAATCACTACATCACACACACTTGATCTCTTCCTCACAAACAACATACTGAATATAACACGCACTCAGGTTATTCCAGGACTAAGTGACCACGACATAATTCTTATTGACGCCAACCTCAAACCGACCAGACATAAATCACGACCCAGACAAATTTACCTTTACTCAAGGGCTGACACAGACAAGATCAAACAGGACTTAACTGCACACAGCCTTGACTTTTCTGCTTCGGACCCCTACTCAAGACCAGTTTCTTCTAATTGGGATAACCTGAAACACGTCATACATTCCACCATGAACAAATACATACCTCAAAAGACACTTTCAAGTAGGTACACACTTCCCTGGTTTACCAGGGATTTACGCAGACAACACCGCAAGAAACAAAGACTCTACAGACGCGCGCAGACACACAACACTCCACATAATTGGTCAGCGTATGTAAAACACCAAAAAACATTTGCAAAAAACATAAAAATCGCTGAACACAAACATATAGCCGACTATCTCTCAGACAATGTAAGAAATAACAGAAGACACTTTTTCAAATTCTTCAAGACGCGCAGACAAGACACTAACACTATTACATCCTTGAAAGACCACACAAACACATTGATCACCACACCACAACACAAAGCACAAATACTCAACACACACTTCCAATCAGTACACACACAAGAAGACAATCAAATACCGAACATGCCACACAGTCCTTTCCCCAACATACCCGCCCTTCACATAACGACTAACGGAATACAGAAACTACTTGAAGGACTAGACACCACAAAATCCACTGGCCCTGACAACATTCCTGCCTTCATTCTGAAATCCTGTGCCTCCATCCTTGCCCCAATCCTTCAGGTCATTTACACACAATCCCTCTCATCCTCATCATTACCTTCTGACTGGCTTTTGGCAAATGTAAATCCCCTCTTCAAGACAGGTGACCGGACTGACCCATCAAATTATCGCCCCATCTCACTAACATCGATTCCATGCAAAATTTTCGAGCACATAATACACAAACACATAATGAACCACCTTGACGCGAACAACATTCTTACTGACACACAACACGGCTTTCGACCTAGACGCTCATGTGAATCGCAGCTCATTACCACATATCATGACATTGTAAGACAACTTGACCAACGAGACATCAAACAGGTTGACACTATAGTACTTGACTTTGCCAAAGCCTTCGACAAAGTCCCTCACAAAAGACTGACACTTAAATTGAGATACTATGGTATCTCAGGACCACTTCTTCACTGGATCACTGTATTTCTGACTAACCGGACTCAACGTGTTCTTCTTGACGGTTCTTCATCTGACACTATCCCTGTCTCTTCTGGTGTTCCCCAAGGCACTGTTCTAGGCCCTCTTCTTTTCTTACTTTATATCAATGATCTCCCCCTATCTACACCTAATTCTACTACTAGACTGTTTGCAGACGACAGTTTACTGTACAGAGCAGTAAAGACTAGCGACGACTGTAGACTCCTTCAACAAGACTTAGACGCCCTCCAGCAGTGGGAACGTGCCTGGCAAATGAACTTCCGTCCAGACAAGTGCAAAACTCTCAGATTCACCCGCTCACACAACCCAATCCATCACATATACACACTTCACAATACTCAACTTGAATCCGTACTTTCACACAAATATCTTGGCATCCACCTCTCCACCAATCTAAAATTCAACACTCACATAGATTCCATCTACTCACAAGCGAACCGAACACTGGGATTCCTGAGGAGAAACCTACACGGATGTACACAAGACACAAAACACTTAGCATACAATACACTTGTCAGACCAACACTAGAATACTGCTCTGCGGTGTGGGACCCTTATACACACAGAAACATTAACATGTTAGAAAAAATTAACACGAAGGCGGCTAGGTTTATTACAAACAACTACACACAAGCGCCTGGTATCACAACACATTTGAAACAACAAATAAACATGGATCACCTTCACATACGCAGACAAACACACAGACTTACACTTATGTACAAAATCACAAACAATTACATTGACATTAACCCACATACATACTTACAAAACACTAACAGTCGTACTCGTAACACACATTCCTTGACATTCCAAACATATCACACTAACACTGACACATACAAGCACTCATACTTTCCACAAACGATACGTGACTGGAACAGGCTTCCTCAATATATTTTTAATAATATGACAATAGACTCATTCACTAAACAACTACACGCCTACCTATCACAACAACATACCAACATAAACACTCACACTTGATTCACTATCCCCCCCTTGCCACTCCATCCCTCCCCTCCCCGTCCACCAGTCAACTCCATATATGCGTGTTATGCACTTTTTTAGTGCCCTGCGCATTATCAAGCAGAAGCAGAAGCAGAATGTACACGATTCATTTCCGAAAAGAAACGATTTACGAGGAAATGATTGTGGATAAAACGCGATAATACTTTTGTACCTCCACTCAGAACAGCCAACAACACATGTGATTGTTCTCTTCACAGTCTGGTACAGTATAAGCAAACACGGCTCTGGAATTCATGATTTTTGGACAATTTATCCTCGCATCGCTCCACACTCTGGCCGGTGACATTTGGCTTTATCTGTGACTGATCCCATAAATATGTTAATGATGAGGATATGGTTAAAGTATTTATTGAGATGACACGCACTAATTATTTTGTGTATGTATGTGTGTGTAATTAACTGTCGCGGTCGCCTGCTGGTTACCCAGCCAGCCTTTACCCTACGGAGCGAGCTCAGAGCTCATGTGTGTGTGTGTGTGTGTGTGTGTGTGTGTGTGGCATTAGAGGCTTACCACTGCAACTTTTGAAAGTTATATGTGCAACAGGTATCGGTCAGTTTTTTTTGTAATGAAACTTTTTCTAACCCTTAAAAATACATATAAAGATGTTCCACAAGGTTCAATATTAGGACCATTATTTTTATTGTCTATATAAATGATACTACCAATGCCAGCTCAAAACTACAATATACTATATACGCCGATGAAACCAATTTGTTACTAGCCGACAAGGATATAATCAGTTTGCATAGAAACCTAACTACAGAACTAAAACTAATCAACCAATGGATAAAAATAATAAATTAAAGCTTAACATTGCCAAACCTAATTATATCCTCTTTCGGAATCGCTCCTTAGACTACCATCTGCCACCATTGTTATTAGAAGGTGGAACACTAAACAATGTAAATCATACCAAACTCCTGGGTGTTCATAGAGATAAAAATCTAAATTGGAACTATTAGATAAATTATGTATTCTCTAAATCATCAAAGATGTGTGAAATATTATACAAGGTACGTAACCATCTGACTACCGAATCAATGATAAGTATCTACTGTATTATACATTATGTTACCCTCATTTTATATACTGTGTGTCAGATTGGGGATGTACCTGGCCTTCCTTCATTAATAAATTAAAAGTAGCACAAAATAAAATCTTAAGGTGTATACTATATAAAGGTAAATTTGATTCCACATATAATATATTCTCAGATTACAGGCTTTTAAATGTGTTTTCCATTCATAAGTACTTTTCCGCCTTTTCATTTTTTTAATACATAATATATATATATATATATATATATATATATATATATATATATAGATATATATATATATATATATATATATATATATATATATATATACACACACACACACACACACACACACACACACACACACACACACACACACACACACACACAGGGAACTCCAGTCTTTAGATTATCACAAAGTATTCACTCCACCAGAAATAATATTGTTAATTTAGTTTGTCAACAATAGCGTACAACTCTTTTTAAAAATAGTATGTTTTATTTTGGCCCACAGATATGGAATGCTTTACCTATTGATATTAAAAACATTTACAATACTGAAAATATTGATCAATTGAAAAAATAAATAAATAAAGGATTATGTGTTTTCCCTCTAAAATTTCTAAGCTTATTATTATTAATATTATTATTATTAGTATTGTTATTATTATTATCATTGTTATTATTGTTATTTTTATTCCTATTTTGCTACTGTTATAATTATTTTTAGTACAAATTTGTCATTATTATCTATTTCACGATTGTATGCCTTCATTTACTAATTTATTTATATGCATGCTTGTATAGTCCCTTATTACTATAACTCATAGGACGAACTACAGCTTTTGATAGTCTGGCCCAAAGCCTTAGTTTCCAAACTACCCTCCTATGTATTCTATCCTTCTCTCTGGAACTTCATCTCAAGTTTCCTTTCTGATCGTTCTATTGCTGCTGTGGTAGACGGTCACTGTTCTTCCCCTAAATCTATTAACAGTGGTGTTCCTCAGGGTTCTGTCCTGTCACCCACTCTCTTCCTATTATTCATCAATGGTCTTCTAAACCAAACTTCTTGCCCTATCCATTAATTACTATGCTGAAGATACCATCTTGCACTTCTCCACGTCTTTCCATAGACGACTAACCCTTCAGGAAATACACAGCTCACGCAGGGAAGACTCAGAACGCCTAACTTTTGATCTCTCTAAAATTTCTGATTGGGGAAAAGCAAACTTAGTGTTGTTCAGTGCCTCAAAAACTCAATTCCTCCACCTATCAACTCGACACAGCCTTCCAAATAACTATCCCCTCTTCTTCAATGACACTCAACTGTCCCCTTCTACACTGAACATTCTCGGTCTATCCTTTACTTATAATCTAAACTGGAAACTTCACATCTCCTCTGTAGCAAAAACAGCTTCTATGAAGTTAGGCGTTCTGAGCCGTCTCCGCCAGTTTTTCTCACCCCCCCAACTGCTAACTCTATACAGGGGCCTCATCCGTCCATGTATGGAGTATGCTTCATACTCGTATGTTTGGGGAGTCTCCAGTCATACAGCTTTCTTGAACAAGGTGGAATAAATTTTTTTTCGTTTTATCAACTCTTCTCCTCTGACTGACTGTCTTCAGCCTCTTTCTCATCGCCGTAATGTTGCCCCTCATGCTCTCTTTTACCGCTATTTTCATGCTAACTGCTCCTCTGATCTTGGTAACTGCATGCCTCCCCTGCTCCCGCCGCCTGGCTGCACAAGACTCGCCTCTTCCTCTTACCCCAATTCTGTCCACCTCTCTAATGCAAGAGTTAACCAGTATTCTCAGTCCTTCATCCCTTTCTCTGGTAAACTCTGGAACTATCTCCCTACTTATGTATTTCTTTGGTCCATTGGTTTAGAACTTTCCCAGGGACCGGCACTTCAATAGGCTTTTGTTGTTGTTGTTGTTGTTGCCTTAGGACGCCTCCCTTCTACATAAGTACAAAAAAAAAAAAAAAAAATACGGCCTAGCAGCAAGTCAGTTTTGTGGAGACTACTGGTGATAATGGGGTGTTCTGTCGCACTGGTGGGTAAATGAAACAATACGCCTCTGATATACTCACAAGACAGACTGCAGGCTTTCATATTGATTACTGAATTATATTGATGACTTTTTGATAGTTTGTGTTCTTTCCTCTTCATTTGCGATGATTGGACATGTGGTTTACATTCAGAAGTGAAGCTGCTGTACACTCATCGCCATGGTGTGTAGGCCAGGCCCAAAGATAGAGTGGAAATGATATAGATCAATTGTTGAAGAGTTTGTCTCTAATGAATTATATATGCACGTGACAGTTTTCCCGTTTAGTGATTTTAAACAAATTAAGGCATATTGTTGGCAAAGTTCCTAGATTTGACATTTTTTTAATCATTTTGTTATTATTATTTTTATTTTCTTCCCTGTTTTATCAATATGATGATTATCATTGGCATGATAAATGATTAATATAATAATAATAATAATAATAATAATAATAATAATAATAATAATAATAATAATAATAATAATAGTAACAATGACTATTAATTGTAATGACAGTAATTGTGATGATAGTAGGATTCAACATTCCCACCACGCTTAGCTGTAGCAAACAAACAAATAAATAAACACAAACACATACACATACACACACAAACACACCACGTAGTGTAGTGGTTAGCATGCTCGGCTCACACAGAAACTCACCCTTCGTGACGCGCTCTACGATGTCCTGGTGGCGCCTCGCGATATACACGAACCGCAACGACACAGCTGCTGCCGTCTTTACCTCGGCGAGATGAGATCACGTTGAAGCTGGAATGGTTTGTTGATTTCCAGAAGCCAAAGAAGCTTAGTTTCCACCGATGGACGTTCTTTGGGAGAGAGAGAGAGAGAGAGAGAGAGAGAGAGAGAGAGAGAGAGAGAGAGAGAGAGAGAGAGTAGCGAGGGATGTGAAGCGCCGCTCGTTTCTGCTCAAGTCTGTAGTAAGGAAAATTTAACACTATTACCGTAAATACTGCTTATCTATTAACTCCAAAGCTTTATATTCTCAGCAGATATGTGATATGTAATATCCTCTTTTTTCTTCTTCTTATCCTCCTCATCCTCGTCCTCCTCCTCCTCTTTCTTCTTCTCCTCATTATTATTATTTTCATCATATTTTTTTCTTATTTATTTATTATTTTTTAAAGAAAGTATGATATTATTATTACCTTTGTTATTGGACACACTCTCTCTCTCTCTCTCTCCCTTTAAATTTAATGTATTATGGCAGCAATTACATATTTCACGTGAAATGAAATGACAAGTGAGGAATAATTGAGTAATTTTCCTTGAGCGGGAAGAAATTATTCCTTAAAACCTAAAATACTTGCATGAGCATTCATGTAGGCCCAAGTAAGTCTTGTTCTTGATGCTACAGGTGGCTCAGCATTGCTCCAGCAGAGACTTTTGGATTGGCATTAACTCATGTACAGGACAAACAAAAGACAAGCAATAAAAAAAACTGCAATATCTTGTACATCTACTAGTTTCTCTCATTCACATTTGCACACTGTGCCCTAGCTCAGAAGAGAAAATACCACCCAAGAGGCTACCATCATACCAACAACAGGCATTTTTTATGTGATTGCAGCATGAAAACCCTTGACGATAGATATAAAATAACAGTTTGGTTGTTTGAGGTATGTCATATTCCTCTTTGACAAACTTTTGTATATACATACTTCTCTATGTATGCATTTCTTTCTAGGTGCTACACACTATTCTTTCGTGTGGAGCAACAGTGACCTGAAGGAACTCTGACAGTGGAGAGTTCGGGGATTATTTGCTTGTTGGTGAGTACTGTACCTACCCTTAATATGTATAAAGGCCTATGAATATTTGTAACCCATATGTGACATGTGGTAATAGCCAGACCACTCATCACCTTGCTATACTATTGTTTTTTTTTCACATTTGTATATCAACTACTAGTGAGTAACTTCATATTTCCATTACACCAAGCAGACCTACTACATATTTTAATCATAAACTTCCTGAAATGTTATCTTATAATTGCAGGTGATAGTGGGTATCCCCTTGAGCGTCACCTTATGGTGCCTGTCAGTGACCCACACACCCAGGCAGAGCAAAAATATAATAAGGCTCTCCAAAACAAGAGTGATTGTGATGCAGACAATTGGCATACTCAAGAGTCGCTTCAGGTAATGAGAATAACATTTCTCCCTAGTAGCATCCAGAGTAAAGCTTGCCGATGAAGAACTTAGAATAGTATAAACATCTTTTTTTATAATACAGAAATTACTGTGTATATGTATATTTTTTATTGTAAACATGGAATCTTTTCTTCTAGTATAAAATCTTATTTCCATAGGTGTCTGCATTCTTCTGGAGGTGCACTCCAATACACACCTTTGAAGTGTGCAGGAATAATTCTTCTTCACAATCGCTGCATGAAGCATGGCATCCCTGTTCCTGCAGATGTGTGTACTTCTTTAATTTAGCAAAGTCTATTCATGAATGTTCCATTATGTGTACTGAGTTAATGGAAATAGACAAATGTTTTTACAGGCAACAATGTCTCAAAAGTCATTAGGGTTTGGGCTAGTTTTGAAATCTCAGAGTGCTAAATATCAAATTACATGGCTGTTCATCTGGTATAATATGAACTTCCAACCCATAGACCTGTTATCCCCACACAAAAGTCTGTTTAATAACTTTCAGCTTCCACCCCTTCTGAATGAAGAGATGCCACAGGCTGATGAGCAGCAAGCCCCCATGCAGATAGGTCAGCAAACTCCAGGCAGGGTAGTACAGCAGGAAATTATACATATACAATTTCTACCAGCAATAAAATAAGAAATTGGTTTTGCTGAGTAAACCTGTAATGACTTAAAAAAATGATTTTTTCCCATATATTCTATACATGCTTGAATCTTTATAAAAATGAAATACCTATCAATATTAAGGATGAAAAACAATTAGTTTAAAATATCCTATATTCATTTCCTTAAAAAAATTTTGCATTACAAGTAGTAAAAAGATATTCCTTTAAAAATTGACTTTAGTATCACAAGCAGTAAAAAAAATCTATATAGTTTACTAGCAACCTTCCCCCCCCAAAAAAACAAAGAATATAAATAAATTGCCTTTTGTATTACAAGTAGTAATAAAAATATCCCACTAAAAAAATTGCCTTTAGTATCACAAGTAGTATTATATAGTTTACTAGCACCCTTCCACCCAAAAATATTTATATATATACATATATATATATATATATATATATATATATATATATATATATATATATATATATATATATATATATATCTATATATATATATATCTATATATATATATATATATATATATATATATATATATATATATATATATATATACACACACACACACACACACATGAGAGTCCTTTTTTTAATTGATTTTTATAATGTAAGATAAATAAAGTAACTCAACGTAAAATATAAAATAAAGCAAAACAAATGGTAAAGGTCCACTCAAAACAGGGTCAAGAGAGAGGACAGAAAAGGGTGAAAGAAAGAAGCAAGTGTTGTATAGTCAGCAAGATCAGAGGAGTGAGTTAGTAGGAAAATAGAGATGAACTATTCTACTTGCTTTGCTGCAAGCTGCTGCAAAGGTTCCAGCACCTTTGTTTGTATATCAACAGATTGCCGTTGCAAAACAGGAATTTGCTGCTGAGATGCTGCAATCTGTTGCAGTGTCTGCAGGAAGCCCTGATTGAAGTGTTGATGTTCCTGCACCACTGTGACTCGCTTCTGAACAGTAGAAGTTAGCTCCTGCTGCTGGACAAGTATATATCTTAGTACGTCTAACTCTGAATGAACACCAAGGATAAATTTGGAGAAATATTATTTTGTACATACAATAAAAAATAAACTAACACATTATAAGTCAGTATTCAAATTCTTGCTATCCTACTGTGTGATTTTTTTTCTTTCTACTAATACAGTATTGATAAAAAAGACTTACCTGGAGGGCTACGATGCCTTTTGGGGGGAGCTGGCCGTGGTGCTGCTGCTGTTGCTGCTGCTGGCTGGGGGGCTAGTGGTGGTGCCAGAAGGGGTGACAGTAATGGTTAGGTGGCTGATGGTGGTGCTGCTGCTGGCATGGAGGCTGGTGGTGGTGGTGGTGGTGCTGCTACTAGCTGGGGTTCTGGTGGTGGTGGTGGTGGTAGTGCCTGCATGGGTGCTGGTGGTGGTGATGGTGCTGCTGCAAGCTGGGGGGCTGGTGGTGGTGGTGCCTGCAGGGCTAATGTACAAATAAAAGGCATTTAATTACCATATTAGTTGACTGAATAAATGTACACTTGAAAAACATGGCACATACATATATGTAGTGTATGTATAATTGAATACATGTTAGCATGGAACAAGTGGCTTAGTTATTTACCATTGAGAGAAACACCATCAATACTAGCACCTCTGCTTGTTCATGGTAAAGGACCAGGAGATAAATCTGAAAAATAGAATAAATTAATTGAATAAGTAAAAAAATGCACAAATAAGTTCTACAATACTACAGGCTAAATATATAGTGTTATTTTGTGAGTGCTATTTCTTGTTATAATTTTAAAAAACATTTTCAATGATCAGGCAACATATGTTTATGTTTATAATATGGAGCAAATGTACAATACTGTAACTCAAGTAAAAAATGGTAGTGTTTTTTTTTTCTTATTTTTCTTTACTTACTCAATGGCGTGCCTTGGCCTTCATTCCAGGGAGATAAAGGTTGGAGGCCTTAGAGGTGAGACAGCCTACCTCTCCTGGATGAGGGCCAGCAAGAAGCTGGGACCTTTACTTCCCAACAATAAGTGCCTGTAAATTTGTATATAAAGTTACTCTTTAAAATTTAAACATTCAATTAAAGATTGTGTAATAAGGTGAACTTAATTACATAATAACGGTTAATACTCATTAAAAAAACTCCACTTTTGTCTAGGGTTTCTACAAATGTTTCATTGCTCTTCTGTCAGCTTACATGTTACTTTATTATATGCACGTTCAGGACAAAGTTACTCGGATGTGCTGTACATTACACTGAACAATAATAATAATAATAATAATAATAATAATAATAATAATAATAATAATAATAATAATGGAGTCTACTGTCATGTGGTGAAGCAAGGGCATCTTGTGGACCACCTCTGCTGATCCATTCATCAGTATGAGTTTAACACCATCCTTGTATCCATACAGAATATATCTATAATATTTCTCTGGTGTGGAAAGCAGCAATTATAATGATCTATAAGCTTCAAACAAGGCCAATAAATCAAGGGTCTCGCGTCGCGTCGCCTGTATCGTAGCCCAGTGAGTGGCGTGCCTACTTATTTCATAGAAAATATTTCGGAATGGTAAACATTTAAGTTGCCTGAAACATTGCTATGTACCTATATATTCTAGTTAATGTCAATGAATAAGATCATTGCTAAATATGAGTAAAAAACAAAGTAATCCTTACCTTAGCACGGGGTGATGCCATTGTAGTAGTAAACAAACAAATGTTTTGAGACTCAGCCAGCGTAGCGACGCTTACCAACCAACAACACCTGCGCTCCCTGTCCCTGATCACCTGAAATTATGAATAGAAGCTCAAACAATGCCATATGCCATCAGTTATCATGAAATTAATTGACTTAGATTTCAGAAGCATTAATGTGCAATGATACACCTTTGTAAGCTTGTACACATTGCCCCCAAAAGTACTTATTTTTCATCAATGACAAAATCTGGTGCTTTCTGGCATCACCCCGGCTAACTGGGAAGGAGGCGCTGCTGCAGGACAAAGGGACGCCATTTGCTTCACCCAGAGAGGGGAACCGCCGCGCCGTAGGATTGATTCTGTGTTCATCTCCGCCAGCACGCAATTATCAGGTAAGTTAATGGTAGAATTTTACTGTAGCATGACTTGACAATATATTACAGCAAGAAGGAGGCGATGGGACGTGTTAGGGATGAGGTAATGGCAGGTACCTAGGTAAGATGATGTTATGTTCAATGATGTATGTTATGTTCAATGTGACTAAATATATTCCGTTTTATAATATTCTTGATTATTAATGGAAGTGTCGGAGGGTGGTGTGGCTAGCGCCAACCAGTGCTTGAACCTTTATAGTGCCACACTGCTACTATACATGCCATGACACTGTTGTAATGAGTAAATAATGAGGAAATAGTGACGTCTACCATACCACCACCACCACCACCACCATTCGTGGAAACTGAATAGCATCACAGTTACAGGCGGTGTTAAATGGAATTGGTAGAATCTATCCTATTATCTTATGGGAACAAGTTTACCCAGATATCACTTGCTCTTCTCAGCAGATGATGATATATATATATACTGTAATATGATGATAAAACCACTTCACAACGCGGTGTAAGTGAGCAGGTGAGTGTGGCTGCGTTGAATCGAAAAAGGAGCATTATTTAAACATATCTCCCTTTATAGGTATTACGCAGCATTAAATAAATAGAAAAAAAAGCGTTACTCTAAAGTCAACTGTATTGTATTGTAAAATCTATAGTAGCCACCATCCCAGTCACTAAGTCGGATTTTATCTTCGTGTTGCTGGCAAAAACTGGATTAACGGCCTGGTTCCAGGTATGCCACTGCTACTTGGCATTGCTTTTATTTTTCCTTTTTTTTTTTTCCTTTTTTTTTTTTTTTGCCATGGAAGCATGTATCACATTGTGATAGCATTTTTATTCTCTTAAGTTTGATTTCTCTCCTTTTCATTCACTGGGGGGTCTGGCAGTCAATTGGTCCTTTCTTCCTGAGAACTATTGTTGGTCCTGGCCTGTGGCCAGTGGCTCTCTGTGTCCTCACCACTACTATTGTTGCAGGTGTCCAGGCCGGGTGTCCCGCTGGGCTCTGATGTGACTCACTCCGGCCAGCTTCCCCGAGGGTTCCTGTTGAACTGGCCGTAACGTGTGCTACTGACAGCAGTGCTGCAGTGAATGTGGGAGGCTGGCCAGCACCATGAGTGAGCAGCAGCAGCAGCAGCAGTCTACCTCAGGTGTCGGGGGGTCCTGGCCAGGTGGCAAGAATGACCGTGAGACAGGCAGTTCTGACCACAAAGGAGAGAGAAAGTTTGGGTGTCAGCAGTGTGATAAAACTTTTACATCCAGACAAGAGTTTACACAACACACACTGACACACAATGGTGTCAGAAATTATGAGTGTCTGACATGTGGAATGAAATTCACCACAGAGTCTGATCTCACCGAACACACCCTGACAAACTGTGGTGTTATATATGATGAGTGTATGAAATGTGGAAAATTTCACCCCTAAGTGTGATCTCACCACAAATTTACCACAAAGAGTAGTCTCACCACACACACTCTGACACTCAGTGGTGATAGAAATTATGAGTGTCTTGAATGTGGAAAGAAGTTTACTAAATAGTAGTACCTGAAAGTCACCACATTTAATCTCAAGTGGTAGTATACTTGGGTGGCATCATCATTATACAATGTATATAGTAGCTATTGTTTGTTTTTCCTTCCCATGACTTATATCAAAAGGGATATCCAATGTTTTGTTACTTGCAAGTTTGTAAGTGTGTGGGGAGTCCAAAAGTGTTTAATGAATTTATATCAGAGAAGGAAGGAATCAGACAGTTCTGGGAAGAAGCAGGTGGTGTAGGTGAGGTGCTTGGTGTGAGAGAAGGATGTAGATAGACTGAATGAGAAAATTAGCTGAGAAGAGGTGGAGAAAATGTCGCTGTGAAAAGCCAGAAGAAAGTCAGCAGGTCGAGATGGGATAGCATATGAATTGTACAAAAATAGTGGGCAGGTCATGATTGACAGTATGGCTGAGATAATTAACCAGGTGTAGGAGGAGGAGAGACTGCCAAGAATGTGGAGGGTTAGGTGTAGAACAGAATTCGTGTAGATAGGAGAGCTAAGGATAATGTGATGTTTGTTATGAATGAAGTGATTGAGAAGAAAAAAAGGATGGAGGTAAATTATACATAGGTTTTCTACATATAGAGAAGGCATACAACAGGTTGTATAGAGAATTGCTTGGCAGAGTCTAAGGAAAGATTGGATTAAGTGCAAAGACAATCAACATGCTTGTAGCATATATGTTGACATGGATTATGTAAATACAGACTAAGAGATACAGAAATAGACTGGGTGAAGAGTGAGAGAGGAGCTGGGCAAGGATGTATGTTGTCATCAACTCTTTTCAGCTTGTATACAGAGGCGTTAGCATTTAGAATGAGAAGAATGAAAGCAGGAGTAAGAGTGGGGAATGGTAAGATATGTATGCTATATGCAGATGATGTAGTGGTCATGAGTGAATCAGCAGACGAGTTAAAAGATGTTTTGGTTGTTGTGGAAGAGACTTTGGAATTAGGTCTAGTAATAAGAAAAGATAGGTAATGACTGTGAATAGGTCTGATGACAAAAGTAATGCAGCATGGAGAATTGGAGAGAATGAAATGAAACAGGTGCAAGAATATAAGTATTTGGAGATGTGGGTGAGTCTGAATGGGTGTGAAAAAGTAAAGAATAAGCTTGGTAAACCCGTGGGTAAGTCGATTGGAGAGTGCACCAGGGATGAGAGCAAGTAAGTATGATGTGCTGAGTAAAGTGTGGAAGAAAGTGGATGTACTTAGTGTAATGTATGGTATGGATGTGATTGCTTGGAACAAAAATGAGATTGACAAGATACAAGTGTGGCAAAATAGAGTAGTTAGGGTGGCACTGAATGCATCAATGTATACAGCAGTAGCAGCTCTGAGAGGTGATATGGGATGGAGCATTTCTAGGGAAAGACTAATAAAAGCTACACTTTGTTACAAGTTCAAGTTGGAAAGAATGAATGATGAATGAATAGCGAGAAAGTTTGTATCTGTGGAATAGCGAGAAAGTTTGTATCTGTGGAATAAGAGTGGAAGCAAATGGAGGAAGAGATACATGAGAATGACAGAGGAGTGATTTACAAGTGGTGTGGATGACGAGATCGGCTGACATCAAGGAGTTAAAACAAGTGTGAGTGGATTGTGTAAGAGAAGGCTGAGTAGGATGTGAGGAAATGGAAGAGTGAGATAAACAGAGAGGTGAAGTGTTTGGGACTGAATAATTATATGGAAGAATGGTATAGAATGAAAGAGTACTACAATGGAATGATAGTACAGGAAGAAAGAAGCCCCGCTGTATGAGAGGTGGTATGTTGGTAGCCTGCTGGGTGGTATCTTCTCTTCTGAGCTAGGGCACAGTGTGCAAATGTGAATGAGAGAAACTTAGATGTACAAGATATTGCAGTTTTTTTTTTTTTCTATTGATTGTCCTGTACATGAGTGAATGCCAATCCAAAAGCCTGCTGTCTCTACTGGAGCGATGCTGAACCACCTGTAGCATCAAGAACAAGACTTACTTGGACCTACATGAATGCTCATGTAGGTATTTTAGGTGAACAAATGAATAGGAATGGTGACATGGTTGATGAGTTTGGGAATGAGATGGACTTGGAGAATGTAAATGAGACCCTGGCAGAAGGACATGTAACGTGGTGTGCTAGGAACCAGAGGAGTCAGCGATTGACTATGCTCTAGTGAATGGGAGAATGCGTGAGATTGTTGACCGCTTGTGGATTGATGAAGATGGAACGATTGACATTGTCTCGGACAATAACGTGCTGGTGCTTGAGTGTAAGCTGTATGGAAGAGAGGAAAAGACTGCAAACACTAAGAGGAGAAAGTGGCGTTTGAGAGATGTAGTATGGGAGAATTTCCAGATAGACTTGAGTGAAAGAAGCTGGGAGAATGAACGTTTGAATGGTGTGGACGAGATGAATGATAGATTTGTCGAGAATGTAAAGAACGCAGCAGTCAGAAAATTAGATAGGTTAGGTGAGTATTATTGCCAGAAAGCGTGCATGCAAGCTGTGATAGAATGAGGAGATCGAGGATGCCAGGAGAGAGAGAAAGAGACTGAATAGGGTATGCAGGCAATTGAGAAAGACAAGGCATGAGAGTGAGAAGGCTGCAAGTTAGTACCAGAATGCATGGACAGCATATGTGAGCCAGCAGCGAGTGGTGAAACGAAATATAATGAATGCTAAAGTTAGGTATGAGAGAAATGTGATTCAGTCCCTGAGAGAGAAAGGTGTGGAAGGTGGAAGAGAATGGCACAGATTTGTGAGGGGTGAGGGGATGCCTGACAGTGAGAATGCAGAGAGCCTAAGGGTGAATGGGGCACTGGTGACAGACATAGAGGACATGAGAAGAGTGGTTAAAGAGTTCTGGGTAGAAACTGGAGGAGTAGGTGAAGTATCCGAGGTGAGAGAAGGATGTGTGACACTGGAAAGGAAGAATGCAGATTAACTGAATGAGAGAATCAGCAGGGAGGAGGTGGAGAAATGTGTGAGAAGGCAAATTATTTGGAAGGCAGCAGGCCTAGATGGAATTCCATATGAAATGTATAAAAGTGGTGAAGAGGTTGTGATTGATAGGATGACTGAGCTATTTAACCAGGTATGGGAGGAGGAGAGAGTGCCAAGAATGTGGAATGAATGTAGGGTGACTGTTGCACAAGGGAGGATATAATAGTATGAATGAGTTGAAGAACTACAGGCCGATTGCATTAGTGAATACAGGGGGGGTAAAGTGTTCAATGCAGTGCTGTGTAAATGGATTGGACAAGCGGGAGTGTTACGTGAGCAGCAGAAAGGTTCCCGTGTGGACAGGAGAGCTGAGGATAATATGTTTGTGGTGAGTGAAATGATTGTGAAGAGAAGAAAGGAAGGAGGTAAACTATATTTAGGCTTTCTAAATTTAGAGAAAGCATATGATAGGGTGGATAGGGAAATGCTTGGTAAAGTCTTTGGAAAGATTGGGTTGAGTGCGAAGATAACCAACATAGTGCGTAGCATGTATGTTGACACGAGCTAAATGCAGATTAGGAGATATTGAAACAGACTGGGTGAGAGAGGAGTTACACAAGGATACATATTGTCACCAACCCTTTTCAGCTCGTATAGAGAGGAGTTAACAGCGAGAATGAGAAGAATGAATGCAGGTGTAAGAGTGGGGAATGACAGGATAGGTGTGCTACTGTATGGGGATGATGTAGTGGTTATGAGTGAATCAGCAGATGAGTTGCAAAGTTTACTTTAGTTTGTAGCTATGGAGTTAGGTTTAGTCAGGTTTAGTAGTGGGAAAAATAAAGAGTGATTGTGAATAGGTCAGAAGACGTAAGCAATGCAGTATGGAGAATAGGAGAAAATGAGCTGAATTAGGTGATAGAATATAAGTACCTGGGGATGTGGATGAGTCCAAATGGGTGTAAAAAGGCAAAGAATGAGAAGTAAAGCTTGGCTAACCAATGGGTAGGAAGATTAGGGAGTGCAGCAAGGATGAGAGCGAGTAAATATGCTGTGCTGAGAGAATTATGGAAGAGTGTGGCTGTGCCAAGCATAATGTATGGCATGGAACGAAAGTGAGATTGACAGGCTAGAAGTGGGGCAGAATAGAGTAGCTAGGATGGCAATGAATGCACCAATGTACACAGCAGTAGAAGCTTTGAGAGGTGACATGGGTTGGAGTACTTTTAGGGAAAGGTTAGTAAAATCAACACTCAAGTATAAGATTAGGATGGAAAGAATGGATGATGAAAGATAAGAAAGAAAGGTGTATCTGTGGAATGAAAGTGGAGGAAGAGATGCATGAGAATGACAGAGAGGAACTGATTGCAAATGGTGTGGGGGATGAGGATGCCTGGGAGACACCAAGATGAACGTGGATGGATTGTAATAAGTGGAGGTAGAGTGGGAGCTGAATGTGATGTGAGGAAATGGAAGAGTGAGATAGACAGAGAAGGGAAGTGTGTGGGACTGAATATATGGAAGAATGGCATGGAAGGAAAGAGTACTGTTTAATGGTACAAAGAGAAAGAAGAAGTCTACAGCAGTAACTGCATTATTGAGTTTATATGAGGTTTTCTCTATCCTCCGGATGAGAGAACGTAAGTTCTGGTTTACTGAGTTTAAGAGATTTCCAAAGTCCATTAGAATTCTCTTTTAGTAGCAGGTGGGGGTGTTGTTTGCCTTTCTCTCAAGATATCTTTCGGTCTCTCTTGGACCATCTTCAGGAGAGGAGTGAAGAATGTGTGTTTTTTTTTTTTTTTTTTTTTTTTAATTAATGGCCATCACCCAGACATGGGTATTAGGCCAATTTTATTATTAGGTTAGTGTATTTGTATATACAAGTGCTTTTTTTTTTTTATTTATTTGTGTTTTATGTTATTTTAAAGTTTTTTTTTTTTTTTTTTTAAATAACATCAACCATGACAACAACAAAAACAACAACAACAAACACAACAACATCAACAACAACAACAATAACAACAGTCACACTTACACACACGCTTCATTCACATAGGGCACCAATTCCTATTGCAAAACTATTGTCTTTTGTCAAGGCAGGGGATGGAGGGGGCAACACACAAACACACAAGGTAACTACGTAGTGTTACTACGTATTGCTTTTATTAAAAAAAAAAAATGTAATAAGAAAATAATAATAAAAATGAAAACATTGATATCAAATCACGCTGGATGGGATTCATACACACTTTCATACTTTTTATTTACATTATATATATTTTGGAGTGAAAAAAAATAAAAATATATATATATACATAGTGCATCATATAGAATATATACACATAAATCACAACTCTCTCATTAAGTTGGTCTCAGTCAGGTAAATCATCAGTCTATCGACCACATCCGGGTGTTCGTCACCCAGAAGGGTGGTCTGCGTTAGCGTGAGGCCGCGAATCTGGCAATACGCCGCCAAGGGCCGTCTCTCCTCACGATAACGCACACAGTGAAGCAGGATGTGCTCGACAGAGAGGGTGACATTGCATACAGAACATTGTGGTGGGAATGCGTTGGCTATGTAGGGGAGCATGTGGGTGGGGAGGGTGCAGCCCATCCTGAGGCGTGCGAGGGTCGGTGGCGCTGCTTATATGCGCCAGGAGCGGACGTGGGACGGACTCAGCGTCGGCGGGTATGTGGACCAATCACAGCGCGCGCTGGTCTTCCTCGGAGTTAGTAGCATTCCTGCGTTGTGACGGTAAACAGGATGCGGGGAGCAGCTGGATGTTAATTGTAGGTTTTATGGAGTTAATGTAGACCGATTCAGCCATTCTGAGTCGGGTTACGTCTTTTTCTTTATGAAGTGTGGTGATGTTTTCTTCAATGTATTTTCGGGAGACAGATGTATTGTGTTTGGCGAGGTAGTGGCGTTTGATAGCTCCGTCTTGTAGGTACATCCAGCTGCTCCCCGCATCCTGTTTACCGTCACAACGCAGGAATGCTACTAACTCCGAGGAAGACCAGCGCGCGCTGTGATTGGTCCACATACCCGCCGACGCTGAGCCCGTCCCACGTCCGCTCCTGGCGCATATAAACAGCGCCACCGACCCACATTCTTCACTCCTCTCCTGAAGATGGTCCAAGAGAGACCGAAAGATATCTTGAGAAAAAGGCAAACAACACCCCCCCACCTGCTACTAATAGAGAATTCTAATGGACTTTGGAAATCTCCTAAACTCAGTAAACCAGAACTTGCTGCTACTAATAGATAATTCTAATGGACTTTGGAAATCTCCTAAACTCAGTAAACCAGAACTTACGTTCTCTCATCCGGAGGATAGAGAAAACCTCATATAAACTCAATAATGCAGTTACTGCTGTAGACTTTAACAAAACATATATATATATATGGCCTCCTACCCAAATATACATATACACGTATATACGTATATATATATATATATATATATATATATATATATATATATATATATATATATATATATATATATATATATATATACATATATTTACATAACACTTATAAGCATTGGCACAGCCTGCCAAGCTGAAGCACCCCGAAAGCCTGATTCAAATGTCTTTTTTGTTGCATTAATGTGCATGTGTGTGTGTGTGTGTGTGTGTGTGTGTGTGTGTGTGTGTGTGTGTGTGTGTGTCAGAAAGCTTTCTGGTACACATTTGGTATTTGTCCTTTGTCTGACGTGAAATAGTAAGACCGCGCTGCCTCTAGCAGTAAATGCATGTAGCAGTGCTGCAGTACAGTAATGTACCTTTGAGTTATGCATTAATTTCATGTTCCATTAAAACTGGTAAAACCATTGGAATGTGTACTGTATGATGGAAGGTGTATATAAGGTATCATTCTCTCTTGATCAGTGATTGCCAACCTATGGGTAATTATCCACAAGTGCTGCACTTCACTTCATTTTATCGTCCTAGTAACACGATGCTACCCAAAGTTATGGGGTGCTGGACTGCCTACACCTCGCTGTAGGGGGTGCTGAGGCCGGGAAAGGAAAAGCTGGAGACAGGTATTTTAAGACACCACCTAGCACACACCTTAGGTCACACTTTGTATCACTAGACACGCAATGAACCACCTGCACACTATATACATAAACAAGAATAAACAAGAAAAATCAGTCTTTATATTATAATCTGAACACATTACTTTCCTAACTGTGTTCTTACCGCTTCAAAAGTTCAATAGACAATGACTGACACTAACTTCTGCCAATCTTAATGTGAACATTGACATTGAAACCGATAATAAGATATTATAATGAAGCGTTGTAGAGTTGTGGGAGTATCAATGATGGAGTGAAAATAGTAGTAGGTGAGATGGAACTCTCTGCCTTGGGTATTAACTACACATGCTCTATCACCACCACTATCACCACCACAGCACACGCCCTCGCCCTCCCCTGGTCCTTCCCTTCTACCTTTATCTCCCTTTCCCCCTTCCCTGAGCTTCTCCCACTGTCGCAAAGTTCCCTCCTTTTGATGAATGAATCCCGCGTGAAGAACAAGTGATTGCTTTCAGGGCACTCGGCTGCCAAGAAATGCTCGCCAGCGATTTCCCAGATGACTAAACCTGATTACAAAGTTGAGACGAAGTGAACTACGAACAGAGCAATCCGTGGGTCTCTGGCCGAGTCTTTCTCGCGGTGCAGCATGGACAGGGGAATTGATGTGCTGTGGTGGTGGTGGCGGTGGTGGTGGTGCAGCAAATGTAGTTACTACTCAACACATGCAAGGTTACTACTCTCATGCACAGCAGCAGCAGCCGTAGAGGAAGAAAAGAACAGGAGAGAGGCAGCAGCAGTAGCAGTAGCTGTAGCAGGAGGAGGAGGAGGAGGAGGAGGAGGAGGAGGAGGCGGAGGAGTACGAGGAAGAGGAGGAGTAGGATGAGTATCACCACCACCTCCCTGACAACTTCAAGTGCCACCAAACTGACTGACTTAAGTAGGTTAAGGTTAAGATAGGATAGCATAGGTTAGGCTAGGTTAGGTTAGGTTAGGTTGGTCAGTCAGGCAGGTGGCTGATGTAGTTGCCAGGGTTTGGAGGAATAATAATAATAATAATAATAATAATAATAATAATAATAATAATAATAATAATAATAATAATAATAATAATAATAAGAAGAAGAAGAAGAAGAAGAAGAAGAAGAAGAAGAAGCAGAAGAAGAAGAAAAAGAAAAAGAAGACCAACAGCGAGAGAGAGAGAGAGAAGAGAAAAAAGAAAGGATGGAGGAGTCATGAAAATTAACGATACACTGCTGATGGTGGCTGTCCTCTTCCTCTGCTGCTGCTGTACCTTTATGTACCTGTATGGGAGACACAAGAAATGCATTATGATTAGTTATTAACCTTACACACACAGGCGTTTTTCTTATGGTATTTAGTGCCAAGCTGCCTTCCTTCACTCTGGTAGTGGCATGTAAGAAACCTCTGTAACACGATTCATCGTCCTTGAAGATGCTCTCTACATGTTTTTCCTCCCATTTTATCTGTCTCTTCTAGT
The DNA here is from genome assembly GCA_020233015.1 of Callinectes sapidus. NCBI lineage: Eukaryota > Metazoa > Arthropoda > Malacostraca > Decapoda > Portunidae > Callinectes > Callinectes sapidus. Next base: position 4,281,945 of record CM035178.1, on the reverse strand, counting down.
TAGTCTTTCTCTTTTTTCTTAGCTTACCTATTCCATTCTCCTCCATCCTTCCTTTTTTCTCTTATTCTATCTTTCATCTCCATTGTTCGTTTTATCTTGTTATCTTGTGTGATTTTTTCTTTTGGCAAGGAGGGAAGCAGCAGGTTTGTTTATTTGTTTGTTTTTTCTCCCATTTAATTTGTCTTTTTCATTTTTTTCTTTTTTATTCTATTTTTTTTCTATGTTGTTCCTTCTATCTTATTTATTACCGTGCTTGAATTTCTCTTCTGATGATAAATAGATCGCCTAGATTTTCTCTGATTTGTTTCCCTCCATTTTGGTCTTACTTATTTTTTTTTTCTCCTTTCTTCTTCAGTCATTTTCTTTTTGTTAGACTTTTGAAAGAAGATTAAGTAATCTTGTCTACAGGAATGATAAGAGTGTGTAGGCATAAGTGTCTAGTTATGATGCACTATCTTCTTACACAACTCTTTTTTTTTTTTTTCTTTTTTTTTGCCCATGAAATGTCAAGGTGTGGCAAGGTTAAGTTTTGTGTCAGTAAGAATAAAGGAAGAAATCATGAGTGATTTAAACATGTAGAGAGCATCTTCAAGGACAGAGCTTTCACTTCCAAGTTGCTAATGTTTTCGTGACGTGTTCACTATACGAGTAAGCAGTTGCTGGAGTGAGTGATGTACGTATCTCTCTGATTGCATTCTGATGCCTTAACCACTTCAGTAACGGGACACATTTTTCGATTAGACGACTTTATTAACATAAGGAAGCCAGAGTTCTGATCTGAAGCTCTATTAAATCGACAAATAATGAGATAATAAATACGTCCCAGTACTGAAAAGGTTAAACTGTACCTGCACTTGTTTACAGACTCACCAAGAGACAATGGCACGCCCGGTCACGATGGTGAGTCCTGACCACTCTTTCATAGGTGTGGGTCTCTTCTGCCAACAGTCACAGAGGACCGAAGATTGAATGAATGGTTGCAAAGAAGAGAGAGAGAGAGAGAGAGAGAGAGAGAGAGAGAGAGAGAGAGAGAGAGAGAGAGAGAGAGAGAGAGAGAGAGAGAGAGAGAGAGAGATATTTGAGACAGACAGACAGACAGAGGGAGATATATTCATCAATTTCACCGTGTTCTAAAGTTACAGAGTTATTTAAATACGTGCATAAAAAAAGTTCTAAAAATGTTTTAATGTAATTATGGGAAACATGATTTAGCGATGAAAAATGCTCAAACGGTTCTTGGTATAGGGGACAAAATATTCATAGGTGCCAGAGACTGCTTCGTTTATTCAGGTTCACACATAACAAAAATCAGGTTCTTCATTAACAAACACTGCTGTAGTCATAAAATATAAAGATAGAAAGCCATAGGGGAAAAATTATGAAGAACTATCAGGGAATCCAGTTAGAAACCAGTGAGCAGGAGTCAAGTAATGGTGGAAACTTGAGAGGGAAGGAGCTCATGATACAAGAAAGCCTGCTTCATGTAACACAAACACCATCCACGCCATGAAAAAGAAATAATAATAATAATAATAATAATGATAATAATAATAATAATAATAATAATAATAATAATAATAATAATAATAATAATAATAATAATAATAATAATAATAATAATAGAAAAACAAAAATAATCCCTTTTAAGATCAAAGAACTGAGTCTAAAACGTTACCCTTTCACCGTGTGTGTGTGTGTGTGTTTACTGGCAAAAATATGAAGGGGAAGAAAAGGAAGGTGGAAGAACTGCAGGAGAGTGTTGTCGTAGTGGAGACGAAAATTAATGACGCAAAGAAGGAATGGAAAAAGAGGAAGGTGACAGAGAATACTGGTGAGATAGTGTGTGTGTGTGTGTGTGTGTGTGTGTGTGTGTGTGTGTGTGTGTGTGTGTATAGTCGACTGAATTGGGCTACGAGTAAGTAGACACCTCAGTTCATAACTACATAACAACGTAGATATAGAAATAGATTGTTAGATTATCCCCTATCCAATCTCTCATCGTGTGTGTGTGTGTGTGTGTGTGTGTGTGTGTGTGTGTGTGTGTGTGTGTGTATGTGTCCCTCCCTCAGTTTGGCTTTAATGACGATACCTCAGCCCGCCTCGACTCGTACGACAAGCAACGCCTGCAACACAGGCAGTTAAGTAATGCTCATTATTTCAAACACACAGTCACACCTGCCACTTGCCACTCTCGTAGTCAGGCTTTTCTCTCTTGTACTCTCTGCAACACGTATTGTTGAGGATACCATTAAGAGAAAGTAACATGATCCTTTTCTTAAGCCACACCTTCACCAGAGGCCTGTATTCAGAAACGCTTTGCTCTCTCACCAAAGCTATTTTCAATGGCCACAGAGATGATAAGCCAAGTTCCCCAAAGTTTTTCTCCTCCTAATAATGCAGAAATTTTGTCAGTCTGTCTCTATAGCCTTTAGAAACTTCAACTAGGCGATTCTAAAAGTAGCGGTGATGTGGCGCAGAAAAGTTTAAGAATATGGCCCCAGAATTATTTGGTTAACATTTGGGAAACAACGAGGAAAGATTTGTTCACATATTTATCCAACCATTCTTCGAACGATCCATCTATCCACTTATCCACTTATCTCCCCATCTCTCTCTCTCTCTCTCTCTCTCTCTCTCTCTCTCTCTCTCTCTCTCTCTCTCTCTCTCGCTC
>CM035178.1:4260993-4271491 GCA_020233015.1 Callinectes sapidus | reverse complement strand
CTTCATTTTATCTATTCCAGTTAACCTTGTCTCCGTCAACGCACACATATCCCGCTTATACTTTTCAAATTCAGCAACAAGTTCTTCGATTTTACCGTCCTGATTTATTAATGTCCTTACATTCCAGCTCCCAATTTTGATACCTCTTTTTGCACAAATAAAAGAATTCGGCGACCGGGAGATTCTTAGCAACCCTTGCCTATCTAAAGGCTGCCCGGGACTAGGGACAGTGATATTGCGTGAATTCATTTTGGTTTCTTTGGCTGAAATTAAAGAACACTTCGCCACAGCGTTACAGTTGGCAGTAGGCAGCTAACTTGCCCATATGCCCACACCCACAGAACTCGGCTAAGCTAAAGTCAAGTGCGTGTCGGCTGCACTTCTCGACCATTTCACTCTTAAAGAATTCATCTACCCGAAAAGTGCATCCACCTCCCTGCCTCCGAAGGCTTCGATCTGTGTAGGTAGAGGGCGATCATATCCTAACTAGCCATATACTACCAAGAATATATAGACTACACTCACTCATCAACAGCAGAACAAAAATCAAGAAGAGTGAGCGTGTGAGCATTGAAATCACCACACAAAACATCCACATAAATATCATTTTTATAAGTTAATAGAAAGTTATCCAAGTCATCAAAATGCTCTTCATTGCCATATCTTGATTGTGAATGAGAAATATAAACACAACTTCTTTATCTAAACATACACTCCTTTTATCTATCTTAACTGATAGTAATTAATCAAACTCAGATCTCATTGATTTCCACTTAGAGCTAACATCCTTTTTAATTGCAATAAGAGGAGCACCAGACTTAAATCTGCTTAATTTACTCCTATTCTTGTAAACAATATCAAACCCATGATTTTCCATTCTATCTTTCATGTTGATCAAGTCAACGTTATCACATTTAATTTCTGTAAATTAAATAATATCACAATAATTGATGAAACCAACAAAATCTGCAGAGAAACGCTTTGACTTAATGTCACAAACATTGAGAGACAATATATAGAGAGGCATTTGGTGAGTATGAGCTACATGGGGTAACAGTTATAACAGAATAATGCTTAGATATGTGCTGTGCCCCACCACAATAATTCTAGAACCCAACAAACTCACACAAACTAGTGTGTATGTGTGTGTGTGTGTGTGTGTGTGTGTGTGTGTGTGTGTGTGTGTGTGTCTGTGTGTGTGTGTGTGTGTGTGTGTGTGTGTGTGTGTGTGTGTGTGTAATAATAATCATAATAATAATAATAGTAGGTTTATTTGTTTAGCAGCTTTACACTGAAAATTTACATTCATATTGAAGTAGCAATATATTGTTAATCTAAGTATAAATATCAGTATGAGTTTAGCATTTTAACAATTGTTGGAATGGTCCTGTTCTTATATCGGTCGGTTCTAGGGGCTCGTATAGGCACAAGCTTGTTGTAGTGTCTCGTGGCTCGTGTCGGTGGAGGACCGTATGGAGGTAGAAAATTCTGGTATCTGGAGTGAGTTAGCAGTTTTTTCCCAAACTTGTGGAGTGCTTCCTGGTGCTGCTGGGATAGTTTGGTGTGTGTGTGTGTGTGTGTGTGTGTGTGTGTGTGTGTGTGTGTGTGTGTGCGCGTGTGCGTATGTGTGTGTGTGTGTGTGTGTGTGTGTGTGTGTGTGTGTGTGTGTGTGTGTGTGTGTGTGTGTGTGTGTGTGTGTGTGTGTCAGAAAGCTTTCTGGTACACATTTGGTATTTGTCCTTTGTCTGACGTGAAATAGTAAGACCGCGCTGCCTCCAGCAGTAAATGCATGTAGCAGTGCTGCAGTACAGTAATGTACCTTCGAGTTATGCATTAATTTCATGTTCCATTAAAACTGGTAACACCGTTGGAAAGTGTACTGTACGATGGAAGGTGTATATAAGGTATCATTCTCTCTTGATCAGTGATTCCTAACCTATGGGTAATTATCCACAAGTGCTGCACTTCACTTCATTTTATCGTCCTAGTAACACGATGCTACCCAAAGTTATGGGGTGCTGGACTGCCTACACCTCGCTGTAGGGGGTGCTGAGGCCGGGAAAGGAAAAGCTGGAGACAGGTATTTTAAGACACCACCTAGCACACACCTTAGGTCACACTTTGTATCACTAGACACGCAATGAACCACCTGCACACTATATACATAAACAAGAATAAACAAGAAAAATCACTCTTTATATTACAATCTGAACACATTACTTCCCTAACTGTGTTCATACCGCTTCAAAAGTTCAATAGACAATGACTGACACTAACTTCTGCCAATCTTAATGTGAACATTGACATTGAAACCGATAATAAGATATTATAATGAAGCGTTGTAGAGTTGTGGGAGTATCAATGATGGAGTGAAAATAGTAGTAGGTGAGATGGAACTCTCTGCCTTGGGTATTAACTACACATGCTCTATCACCACCACTACCACCACCACAGCACACGCCCTCGCCCTCCCCTGGTCCTTCCCTTCTACCTTTATCTCCCTTTCCCCCTTCCCTAAACTTCCCCCACTGTCGCAAAGTTCCTTCCTTTTGATGAATGAATCCCGCGTGAGGAACAAGTGATTGCTTTCAGGCACTCGGATGCCAAGAAATGCTCGCCAGCGATTTCCAGATGACTAAACCTGATTACAAAGTTGAAACGAAGTGAACTACGAACAGAGCAATCCGTGGGTCACTGGCCGAGTCTTTCTCGCGGGGCAGCATGGACAGGTGAATTGATGTGCTGTGGTGGTGGTGGTAGTGGTACAGCAAGTGTAGTTACTACTCAAGACAGGGAAGGTTACTACTCTCATGCACAGCAGCAGCAGCCGTAGAGGAAGAAAAGAACAGGAGAGAGGCAGCAGCAGTAGCAGTAGCTGTAGCAGGAGGAGGAGGAGGCGGAGGAGTACGAGGAAGAGGAGGAGTAGGATGAGTATCACCACCACCTCCCTGACAACTTCAAGTGCCACCAAACTGACTGACTTAAGTAGGTTAAGGTTAAGATAGGATAGCATAGGTTAGGCTAGGTTAGGTTAGGTTAGGTTGGTCAGTCAGGCAGGTGGCTGATGTAGTTGCCAGGGTTTGGAGGAATAATAATAATAATAATAATAATAATAATAATAATAATAATAATAATAATAATAATAATAATAATAACAATAACAATAATAATAAAATAATAATAATAATAATAATAATAATAATAATAATAATAATAATAATAATAATAATAAGAAGAAGAAGAAGAAGAAGAAGAAGAAGCAGAAGAAGAAGTAAAAGAAAAACAAGACCAACAGCAACAACAGAGAGAGAGAGAGAGAGAGAGAGAGAGAGAGAGAGAGAGAGAGAGAGAGAGGAGAAAAAAGAAAGGATGGAGAAGTCATGAAAATTAACGATACACTGCTGATGGTGGCTGTCCTCTTCCTCTGCTGTTGCTGTACCTGTACGTACCTGTATGGGAGAGACAAGGAATGCATTATGATTAGTTATTAACCTTACACACACAGGCGTTTTTCTTAATGTATTTAGTGCCAAGCTGCCTTCCTTCACTGTGGTAGTAGCATGTAAGAAACCTCTGTAACACGATTCCTCGTCCTTGAAGATGCTCTCTACATGTTTTTCCTCCCATTTTATCTGTCTCTTCTAGTTAGTCTTTCTCCTTTTTCTTAGCTTACCTATTCCATTCTCCTCCATCCTTTCTTTTTTCTCTTATTCTATCTTTCATCTCCATTGTTCGTTTTATCTTGTTATCTTGTGTGATTTTTTCTTTTGGCAAGGAGGGAAGCAGGAGGTTTGTCTATTTGTTTGTTTTTTCTCGCATTTCATTTGTCTTTTTCATTTTTTTTTCTTTTTTATTCTATTTTTCTTCTCTGTTGTTCCTTCTATCTTATTTATTACCCTGCTTGAATTTATCTTCTGATGATAAAAAGATCGGCTACTTTTTCTCTGATTTGTTTCCCTCCATTATGGTCTTATTTATTTTTTTTTCTCCTTTCTTCTTCCGTCTTTTTCTTTTTGTTAGACTTGTTTTGAAAGCTGATTACGTAAACTTGTCTACAGGAATGATAAAAGTGTGTAGGCATGTTTGTTTTGTCTAAGTGTCTACTTATGATGCACTATCTTCTTACACAACTCTTTTGTCATGTAACAATTTTTTTTTTTTTTTTTTTTTTTTTTTTTGCCCATGAAATGTCAAGGTGTGGCAAGGTTAAGTTTTGTGTCAGTAAGAATAAAGGAAGAAATTATGAGTAGAGTAGAGTAGAGTACAGAGCATCTTCAAGGACAGAGCTGTCACTTCTAAGTTGCTAATGTTTTCGTGACGTGTTCACTATACGAGTAAGCAGTTGCTGGAGTGAGTGATGTACGTGTCTCTCTGATTGCATTCTGATGCCTTAACCCCTTCAGTAATGGGACACATTTTTCCAAGAGTTTTGAGTGCGATTAGACGACTTTATTAACATAAGGAAGCCAGAGTTCTGATCTGAAGCTCTATTAAATCGACAAATAATGAGATAATAAATACGTCCCAGTACTGAAAAGGTTAAACTGTACCTGCACTTGTTTACAGACTCACCAGGAGACAATGGCACGCCCGGTCACGATGGTGAGGCCTGACCACTCTTTCATAGGTGTGGGTCTCTTCTGCCAACAGTCACAGAGGACCGAAGATTGAATGAATGGTTGCACAGAAGAGAGAGAGAGAGAGAGAGAGAGAGAGAGAGAGAGAGAGAGAGAGAGAGAGAGAGAGAGAGAGAGAGAGAGAGAGAGAGAGAGAGAGAGAGAAGGGGGAGTATTCATCAATTTTACCGTGTTCTAAAGCTCCAAAGTTGTTTCAAAATACTTAAGTACATAAATAAAAATTCTAAAAAGGTTATAAGGTAATTATGGGAAACATGATTTAGCGATGAAAAATGCTCAAACGGTTCTTGGTATAGGGGACAAAATATTCATAGGTGCCAGAGACTGCTTCGTTTATTGAGGTTCACACATAACAAAAATCAGGTTTTTCATTAACAAACACTGCTGTAGTCATAACATATAAAGATAGAAAGCTACAGGGGAAAAATTATGAAGAACTATCAGGGAATCCAGTTAGAAGAAACCAGTGAGCAGGAGTCAAGTAATGCTGGAAACTTGAGAGATAAGGAGCTCATGATACAAGAAAACCTGCATCGTGTAACACAAACATTATCCACGCCATAAAAAAGTAAAAAAAATATAATGAAACAAAAATAATTCCCTTTAAGATCAAGGAACTGAGTCTAAAACGTTGCCCTTTCACCGTGTGTGTGTGTGTGTGTGTGTGTGTGTGTGTGTGTGTGTGTGTGTGTGTTTACTGGCAAAAATATGACGGGGAAGAAAAGGAAGGTGGAAGAACTGCAGCAGTGTTGTCGTAGTGGAGACGAAAATGAATGACGCAAAGAAGTAATGGAAAAAGAGGAAGTTGACAGAGAATACCGGTGAAATAGTGTGTGTGTGTGTGTGTGTGTGTGTGTGTGTGTGTGTAGTCGACTGAATTGGGCTACAAGTAAGTAGACACCCAGGTTCATAACTACCTAACAACGTAGATATAGAAATAGATTGTTAGATTATCCTTTTTCCAATCTCTCATCGTGTGTGTGTGTGTGTGTGTGTGTGTGTGTGTGTGTGTGTGTGTGTGTGCGTGTGTGTATGTGTCCCTCCCTCAGTTTGGCCTTAATGACGATGCCTCAGCCCGCCTCGACTCGTACGACAAGCAACGCCTGCAACAGAGGAATTTAAGTAATGCTCATTGTTTCAAACACACAGTCACACCTGCCACTTTCCACTCTCGTAGTCAGGCTTTTCTCTCTTGTACTCTCTGCAACACACACACGTATTGTTGAGGATACCATTAAGAGAAAGTAACATGATCCTTTTCTTAAGCCACACCTTCACCAGAGGCCTGTATTCAGAAACGCTTTGCTCTCTCACCAAGGCTATTTTCATTGGCCACAGAGATGATGGGCCAAGTTCCTTAAAGGTTTTCTCCTACTAATAATGCAGAAATTTTGTCAGTCTGTCTCTGTAGCCTTTAGAAACTTCAACTAGGCGATTCTGAAAGTAGCGGTGATGTGGCACAGAAAAGTTTAAGAATATGGCCCCAGGAATAATTTGGTTAACATTTAAGAAACAGTGAGGAAAGATTTGTTCACATATTTATCCATTCATCCATCCTTCAAACGATCCATGTAACCACTTATCTACTTATCCCTTTCTCTCTCTCTCTCTCTCTCTCTCTCTCTCTCTCTCTCTCTCTCTCTCTCTCTCTCTCTCTCTCTCTCTCTCTCGCTCGCTCGTTCGCTCTCTCGCTCTCTCTTTCATTCACTCTTCTTTCTTTCCTTTTTTTCTTTCTTTCTTTCTCTCATTCACTCTTCTCTCTCTCTCTCTCTCTCTCTCTCTCTCTCTCTCTCTCTCTCTCTCTCTCTCTCTCTCTCTCTCTCTCTCTCTCTCTCTCTCTCTATATATATATTATATATGTGTGTGTGTGTGTGTGTGTGTGTGTGTGTGTGTATGTGTGTGTGTGTGTGTGTGTGTTTTATTCAAGTCTACAGCAGTAACTGCATTATTGAGTTTATAAGGTTTTCTCTTTCCTCTGGATGAGAGAACGTATTAAAGGTTGTAAAGGAAAACTACGCTTCCAGTTTCGTTTCTTGATGTAACGTGAGGAAAAAGAGAAAACGAGACAAAGATGTGGTCTTTTCTTTTAAATCAAATGAAAATTAAAGATAACCATTTTCACAATCGCACGAACGAAGGGAAAGAAGAAACCTTAAACTTAACGTCTTCAATACTTCGACATCTTTTTACCGCGAGTTTTGAATATGAATAGACGATTTTATTGACATTAAGGAGAATCTGTGGAGGCAGGAAGATTAATGTCAATAAAATCGTCTATTCAGATTAAAGATGAATAAAAGTGAATGATACAAAGAAATGTGGACCACTTGAAAGAAAGGCAACAAACACGATTATAATTCCCTAGAATAGAAAAAAGTGAAGTAGGAACGAAAGATAAACTAAGAGAGATAACGATTGTAAATACCACAACACCAGTATAATGTACATAAACAGTGACGAGGCTTCAACCACCACCACCACCACCACCACCACCATCACCACGACTCCTACAGGCTTAGAATGTGGGCGAGTGACACCTGTTGTTTACATTCTCGTTCGTTCATTTATCTAATTGTGTAACTGTGCCCTGTGTTCTTTATTCTGTCACACTTTCATCCTTTGTTTGTTTTCTACCAGAGAGTCCATTTGTTTACGTGTGTGTGTGTGTGTGTGTGTGTGTGTGTGTGTGTGTGTGTGTGTGTGTGTGTGTGTGTGTGCGTGAATTGTTCAGTCCGTGGTTCAGATTGTCTATCTGTCTTTCTATTTTTATGTCGGCTTGCTCGCCTATTTTTTTTTTTTTTTTTTTGGGTGGTGGGGTGGGGGGGCTTGTCTGTCTACCTTTCTGCCTCTCTAACTACAAAGTAACACCTCGAGGCTGACACCGCTTGCTGACGCTGAGACTATCTCACTTGCTGAATTTTTACTCGCTGGATAATAAAATGCTGAACTGGATAGCACTTGTGGAGTACGAGTAACCGACAGTATGGCTGAAATGATGAAGTGTTTTGCTTGCTAACACACCAACTAACTTAATGGCTACACAGAGATTCCCTGATCTGCACGACTTTAGATTACGCCAATTCAAAATAGCATGGTGTCAATCATTTTCCTGGTTACGGGTCAAATTCTCAATAATGAAAGCCAAGCCTATTGATGCTTCACAGACATTTTGTGCAAGGTTGTTGTGAGCTGCGACATTACCACAACTAATATGAAGAGTCTCTACCTCCATATCAATTGAATGACATTACGTTCTTTCACTAAGAATTTAACCATTTCTTCGAATCTATGATTCTCATCATTCTTCATAAACTAATCTCTCTTTAACTAGCAGGAAGAATACGTTCTATCTTCGATAGTGTTACTGCATTCTCAATGTCCCTTTCCTTGTCAAACTTCTTCAGATCTAACCAAGACCGTTCCACTGTGCTAACCGTGTCCATCATCTTCTTGTTACTGCCCTCTGGAACACCTTTCAAATGATCTATCTCTGACAAAACAATATATACTAAGTGGTGGTGGTGGTGGTGGTGGTAGGTTCCACAGAAGGAACATCCAGGAACTCATGACGGCCAAAAAACGAGAGTAGTGGTGGTGGTGGTGGTGGTGTTAGGTTCCACAGAATGAACATCCAGGAACTCGTGACGGGCAAGAAAGTAGAAGTGAGGACCTTTTTAATTACTCCTCACCAACAAAAATGACTGGCAACAAAAAAATGTTGACTATGCGCGTGGAGGTGACCATCCCTTATGGAGGGAAAAGGCCACAGCGCGTGCGTGTGGTTGCCAAGGACCGCGGCGCACTGGTGTTCCCCTACCGCTGCAAGCTGGCCTCCATCCCGCTGTAGAAGGCGAGGTGGACGCGCCTGCCCGGCAACTGGTGGCGCAACGAGCAGGCCATGGCGGTGCCCGTGGACATGGCCAAGCTGCTCAGCTACAGGAACTTCGCCCTGCAGCTGTATTGCCTGCTCGGAAGTGACGTCAAACACAAGGGCGTATTTAACTTCCGCCGCCTGATGGCTCAGCAGCAGCAGGAGGACGAGGTGTTCCTGGCCATGCACTACTCCGCGACCTGCTGGTGGCACTGCCTCGCTCGCTGCTTCCGCAGCTGCTGCTGCTGCTGTAAGGGTGCAGAGGACGAGGTTGTGCCGGTGCAGGTGCCGGTGGTGGTGAAAGGCGGTGGCGGCGGTGGCGGCGGTGACGAGCGCGGCTGCTGCACCAGAGAGGGCAGCCTGGGTGACATGTGGCGGCACAGCGTCCCTGCCTCAGTGACCCCTGCCCTGTCCAAGGCCGCCCCTCTGGCCAGTGTAGCATCGCCAGTCCCGGACGACCCAGCCCCAGCCCCAGGCACCCCCACCGGCGTCAGGGAAGAGCACCTTGGGCCGCTTCCACTCCCTCATCCAGTAAGATTCCCCGACTCTGGCGCGGTGTTCCCCGAGCTAATACGGGAGCACGGCCTGCTGCTGGCCGTGGAGGTGAGGAGGACGCGGCGGCAGACTGAAGAGGGGAAAGAGGAGGGACACCGACACCACGGCATGAGGAGGCACGGACGGCTGGCGCTCGCCTTGGTAGGAAGCCTGGCTGTGCCAACTGGCACGCTGGTGGCCAGGCCTGCGGCCACGCCGTCCGTGCACTGGCTGCTCTGTGGACTGGCCGTGGTCCTTCTGCTGGCGTACGCTTGTGCACAAGTCCGTGTGCGGCGGCGATGCCAGCGACACAAAAGGTGAAGGAGCCCAGAAGAGGGCCCCGCGCCCTCAGCACAGCTGCCCACCCCGGCGCCAGGGCGGGCAGCTCTCAACCAGCTGGCATCTCAACACACAACACTGGTGACCATCTCTGTGCCAGTAAAAAGCTATGTACTGAACTGTACTGTGAACACGTGGCACTCATGTCCTGTCTTGTCACGAAACACTGGTGACGTGTTAGCCTGCCAGGCTGGCACTGATACAAGGCATTCATTGGCTGGCACTTTGTTCAGAACTGATGAATGCATGTATGTGTATGTATGTATGTATGTGTGTATGTATGTATGTATGTATGTATGTATGTATGTATGTGTGTATGTATGTATGTAGTATGTATGTGTATGTGTGATACGTATGTGTGTATGTATCTACTTGAAGATGTAGGTACCTGTGTATTTATGTGTATGTTTCGATGTATGTATGTGTAGGTATATATGTGTATGTATGTATGTGTGTATGTGTATGTGTGTATGTGTCTATATGTGCATAGGTATGTGTGCATGTTTGTATGTGCGTGTGTGCGTATGTATGTATGTGTATGTGCGTATGTGTATGTGCGTATGTGTATGTGCGTCTATATGAGCATGTGTATGTGTGTACGTGTGTGTATGCATTTGTTTGTATGTGTATGTGTGTATATGTATGTGTCTATATGTGCATGTGTATGTGCGTGTGTGCGTATGTATGTATGTATGTATGTGTATGTGCGTATGTGTATTTGCATATATGTGCCTACACACACACACACACACACACACACACACACACACACACACACACAGAACACACACACACACACACACACACACACACACACACACACACACACACCCAACACACACACACACACACACACACACACACACACACACACACACACACACACACACACACACACACACACACACACACACACACACACACACACACACACACGCACGCACACGCACACACACAGAGGTTGAACGTCACAGCAGCCTGCGGAAAGGTGGGGGCAGCTGCCATCACACTTGGTGATGCCTGGTTCAATAAATACAGGTGGAGACGGTACTAGTAAGACACACACACACACACACACACACACACACACACACACACACACACACACACACACACA
>CM035178.1:4203806-4219572 GCA_020233015.1 Callinectes sapidus | reverse complement strand
CCCCAGTGGGCATCGTGATCATCCAGTAGACTGTTTATGATGTGTATCCGAAGAATGTGGAGGTCTCTATATATGGGTATGTGGTTGTTGATGTTTACTTGGAATCGTGTTCTATAGCAGATCATAAGTCTTTGTGTGCGTATTGATGGTCTGACATCTATGTGGAGTCTGTGGTGTTTTTTGGGTATGTGTCTGTTTGCTGTTGTAACGATGTCTGTGTGTAATTGCTCTAGTGCTTTGTCTATTTCCGTGTAGTGTTTGCCTTCGAGCTGTGTTGGTTGATGTGTGTCCGCTATTGAGTTTCTGAACTCTTCCCAGTTAGTGGAGCGATAGTCAGGGATTAGTGGGGAAGGGATGGAAATGGGGTTGGAGGATATTCTGAGAATAAGGGAACGTGGTCTGATCCACAGAGAGAGCCGTGTGATATGTGGTGATGAAAGGGAAGGGATAGGCGGTTTGAGAGGATGAGGTCGGGTCTGCCAGTTCCGTTATGGGTGAAGCAGGTTGGGAAGTCAGGGCCAAGGAAGCGGAGTCGTTTTATTTGTGTGAGTTGGTAGAGTTCGTGTCCGTGCTGGTTGTTGTTGTTGTGTCGGAAGGCTGTGTGTTTGGCGTTGAGATCTGCTAATATGTAGACGGGTAAGTTTGTGTGGTTGAAAAGGTTGAGTGGGAGCCCGGTGTTTGGTCTGCAATATGTTGTGGCAACGAGAAAGGCTCCGTGATGAGTGTAGATCTTAGTTGCCAAAAAGTGAGCTGAAGGCCAGTCAGTGATTTGGATGTGTCTTAGGGTACTCTTGACCATGACGGCCACACCGTCATGTTGGGTACCCCTTGTGTGACGTGTGTTGTAGCCGTATAATCTTATGGGGTTGCGTGTTAAACCTGTGTGATTGAGGAGAACAATGTCTGGATCGATGGAACGAATGGCCTCTGAAACAAGGTGCCTGTTGCTCCAGAAGCCGCGACAGTTTAGTTGCATGATTGTGATCATGCTTTATGTTTTCTTAATCCTAGTTGCTGTCCTTGTTGGTCGGGGTGAAATGGGTCGAGCAGAAGGAGGAGGTCGCGTGTTGGTTGTTGTGGTGGTTGCAGTGGGTGGGGGAGTAGTGGCTGAGCCAGATGGGGAGGAGACTGGGGTTTGAGATATCCCAGCAGCTGGGACCTCGTCAGTGCTTGTGTTGTTTGAAGGTGTTTGAGTGGGGGTAGTGACGGCAGTAGATATTTGTTCGTGTGTGTCTTCGGTGTTGTTTTGTTGGAAGAGTGTTTGGTATTTTTGGTGGAAGTTGGAGGGAATCTTTACTGTAGGGAGATTGTTGTCTTTTAGGAGGTCATTCATGATGTTTGTCTGAGTCTCGAGGTCACCGTTAGAGAGACGGAAGGAGGAATTGATGATAAAGTCATAGAGGGTTTGTTTATCCGTGCTGGGGTCTGACTGCAATGGTGTGGTGGTAGGTGCAGGGGTGACTGGGGTGACAGTTGTTGTGGCTTTTGCGTAAGAGGGGTATGTTTATGTAGAAGAATGTGGGTCGGTGGCGCTGCTTATATGCGCCAGGAGCGGACGTGGGACGGACTCAGCGTCGGCGGGTATGTGGACCAATCACAGCGCGCGCTGGTCTTCCTCGGAGTTAGTAGCATTCCTGCGTTGTGACGGTAAACAGGATGCGGGGAGCAGCTGGATGTTAATTGTAGGTTTTGTGGAGTTAATGTAGACCGATTCAGCCATTCTGAGTCGGGTTACGTCTTTTTCTTTATGAAGTGTGGTGATGTTTTCTTCAATGTATTTTCGGGAGACAGATGTATTGTGTTTGGCGAGGTAGTGGCGTTTGATAGCTCCGTCTTGTAGGTACATCCAGCTGCTCCCCGCATCCTGTTTACCGTCACAACGCAGGAATGCTACTAACTCCGAGGAAGACCAGCGCGCGCTGTGATTGGTCCACATACCCGCCGACGCTGAGTCCGTCCCACGTCCGCTCCTCGTCACTCTCCTCGTCCTCTCCTGAAGATGGTCCAAGAGAGACCGAAAGATATCTTGAGAAAAAGGCAAACAACACCCCCCCCCCCACCTGCTACTAATAGAGAATTCTAATGGACTTTGGAAATCTCCTAAACTCAGTAAACCAGAACTTGCTGCTACTAATAGATAATTCTAATGGACTTTGGAAATCTCCTAAACTCAGTAAACCAGAACTTACGTTCTCTCATCCGGAGGATAGAGAAAACCTCATATAAACTCAATAATGCAGTTACTGCTGTAGACTTTAATAAAACATGTATACAGAATGGCCTCCTACCCAAATATACATATACACGTATATACGTATATATATATATATATATATATATATATATATATATATATATATATATATATATATATATATATATATATATATACATATATTTACATAACACTTATAAGCATTGGCACAGCCTGCCAAGCTGAAGCACCCCGAAAGCCTGATTCAAATGTCTTTTTTGTTGCATTAATGTGCATGTGTGTGTGTGTGTGTGTGTGTGTGTGTGTGTGTGTGTGTGTGTGTGTGTGTGTCAGAAAGCTTTCTGGTACACATTTGGTATTTGTCCTTTGTCTGACGTGAAATAGTAAGACCGCGCTGCCTCTAGCAGTAAATGCATGTAGCAGTGCTGCAGTACAGTAATGTACCTTTGAGTTATGCATTAATTTCATGTTCCATTAAAACTGGTAACACCATTGGAATGTGTACTGTATGATGGAAGGTGTATATAAGGTATCATTCTCTCTTGATCAGTGATTGCCAACCTATGGGTAATTATCCACAAGTGCTGCACTTCACTTCATTTTATCGTCCTAGTAACACGATTATACCCAAAGTTATGGGGTGCTGGACTGCCTACACCTCGCTATAGGGGTTGCTGAGGCCGGGAAAGGAAAAGCTGGAGGCAGGTATTTTAAGACACCACCTAGCACACACCTTAGGTCACACTTTTTATCACTAGACACGCAATGAACCACCTGCACACTATATAAATAAACAAGAAAAATTAGTATTTATATTACAATCTGAACACATTACTTTCCTAACTGTATTCATACCGCTTCAAAAGTTCAATAGACAATGACTGACACTAACTTCTGCCAATCTTAATGTGAACATTGACATTGACACCGATAATAAGATATTATAATGAAGTGTTGTAGAGTTGTGGGAGTATCAATGATGGAGTGAAAATAGTAGTAGGTGAGATGGAACTCTCTGCCTTGGGTATTAGCTACACATGCTCTATCACCACCACTATCACCACCACAGCACACGCCTCGCCTTCCCCTGGTCCTTCCCTTCTACCTTTATCTCCCTTTTTCCCTTCCCTGAGCTTCTCCCACTGTCGCAAAGTTCCTTCCTTTTGATGAATGAATCCCGCGTGAAGAACAAGTGATTGCTTTCAGGGCACTCGGCTGCTAAGAAATGCTCGCCAGCGATTTCCCAGATGACTAAACCTGATTACAAAGTTGAGACGAAGTGAACTACGAACAGAGCAATCCGTGGGTCTCTGGCCGAGTCTTTCTCGTGGTGCAGCATGGACAGGTGAATTGATGTGCTGTGGTGGTGGTGGTAGTGGTACAGCAAGTGTAGTTACTACTCAAGACAGGGAAGGTTACTACTCTCATGCACAGCAGCAGCAGCCGTAGAGGAAGAAAAGAACAGGAGAGAGGCAGCAGCAGTAGCAGTAGCAGTAGCAGGAGGAGGGGGAGGAGGAGGAGAAGGAGGCGGAGGAGTACGAGGAAGAGGAGGAGTAGGATGAGTATCACCACCACCTCCCTGACAACTTCAAGTGCCACCAAACTGACTGACTTAAGTAGGTTAAGGTTAAGATAGGATAGCATAGGTTAGGCTAGGTTAGGTTAGGTTAGGTTGGTCAGTCAGGCAGGTGGCTGATGTAGTTGCCAGGGTTTGGAGGAATAATAATAATAATAATAATAATAATAATAATAATAATAATAATAATAATAATAATAATAATAACAATAACAATAATAATAAAAATAATAATAATAATAATAATAATAATAATAATAATAATAATAATAATAATAATAATAATAAGAAGAAGAAGAAGAAGAAGAAGCAGAAGAAGAAGAAACAGAAAAAGAAGACCAACAGCGAGAGAGAGAGAGAGAGAGAGAAGAGAAAAAAGAAAGGATGGAGGAGGCATGAAAATTAACGATACACTGCTGATGGTGGCTGTCCTCTTCCTCTGCTGCTGCTGTACCTTTATGTACCTGTATGGGAGAGACAAGGAATGCATTATGATTAGTTATTAACCTTACACACACAGGCGTTTTTCTTATGGTATTTAGTGCCAAGCTGCCTTCCTTCACTCCGGTAGTAGCATGTAAGAAACCTCTGTAACACGATTCATCGTGCTTGAAGATGCTCCCTACATGTTTTTCCTCCCATTTTATCTGTCTCTTCTAGTTAGTCTTTCTCCTTTTTCTTAGCTTACCTATTCCATTCTCCTCCATCCTTCCTTTTTTCTCTTATTCTATCTTTCATTTCCATTGTTCGTTTTATCTTGTTATCTTGTGTGATTTTTTCTATTGGCAAGGAGGGAAGCAGCAGGTTTGTTTATTTGTTTGTTTTTCTCCCATTTAATTTGTCTTTTTCATTCTTTTTTTCTTTTTTATTCTATTTTTCTTCTCTGTTGTTCCTTCTATCTTATTTATTACCGTGCTTGAATTTATCTTCTGATGATAAAAAGATCGGCTACTTTTTCTCTGATTTGTTTCCCTCCATTATGGTCTTATTTATTTTTTTTCTCCTTTCTTCTTCCGTCTTTTTCTTTTTGTTAGACTTGTTTTGAAAGATGATTAGGTAAACTTGTCTACAGGAATGATAAAAGTGTGTAGGCAAGTTTGTTTTGTCTAAGTGTCTACTTATGATGCACTATCTTCTTACACAACTCTTTTGTCATGTAACAATTTTTTTTTTTTTTTTTTTTTTTTGCCCATGAAATGTCAAGGTGTGGCAAGGTTAAGTTTTGTGTCAGTAAGAATAAAGGAAGAAATTATGAGTGATATAAACATGTAGAGAGCATCTTCAAGGACAGAGCTTTCACTTCCAAGTTGCTAATGTTTTCGTGACGTGTTCACTATACGAGTAAGCAGTTGCTGGAGTGAGTGATGTACGTGTCTCTCTGATTGCATTCTGATGCCTTAACCCCTTCAGTAATGGGACACATTTTTCCAAGAGTTGTGAGTGCGATTAGACGACTTTATTAACATAAGGAAGCCACAGTTCTGATCTGAAGCTCTATTAAATCGACAAATAATGAGATAATAAATACGTCCCAGTACTGAAAAGGTTAAACTGTACCTGCACGTGTTTACAGACTCACCAAGAGACAATGGCACGCCCGGTCACGATGGTGAGTCCTGACCACTCTTTCATAGGTGTGGGTCTCTTCTGCCAACAGTCACAGAGGACCGAAGATTGAATGAATGGTTGCACAGAAGAGAGAGAGAGAGAGAGAAAGAGAGAGAGAGAGAGAGAGAGAGAGAGAGAGAGAGAGAGAGAGAGAGAGAGAGAGAGAGAGAGAGAGAGAGAAGGGGGAGTATTCATCAATTTTACCGTGTTCTAAAGCTCCAAAGTTGTTTCAAAATACTTAAGTACATAAATAAAAATTCTAAAAAGGTTATAAGGTAATTATGGGAAACATGATTTAGCGATGAAAAATGCTCAAACGGTTCTTGGTATAGGGGACAAAATATTCATAGGTGCCAGAGACTGCTTCGTTTATTGAGGTTCACACATAACAAAAATCAGGTTTTTCATTAACAAACACTGCTGTAGTCATAACATATAAAGATAGAAAGCTACAGGGGAAAAATTATGAAGAACTATCAGGGAATCCAGTTAGAAGAAACCAGTGAGCAGGAGTCAAGTAATGCTGGAAACTTGAGAGATAAGGAGCTCATGATACAAGAAAACCTGCATCGTGTAACACAAACATCATCCACGCCATAAAAAACTAAAAAAAAAAAAATAATGAAACAAAAATAATTCCCTTTAAGATCAAGGAACTGAGTCTAAAACGTTACCCTTTCACCGTGTGTGTGTGTGTGTGTGTGTGTGTGTGTGTGTGTGTTTACTGGCAAAAATATGAAGGGGAAGAAAAGGAAGGTGGAAGAACTGCAGGGGAGTGTTGTCGTAGTGGAGACGAAGATGAATGACGCAAAGAAGTAATGGAAAAAGAGGAAGGTGACAGAGAATACCTGTGAAATAGTGTGTGTGTGTGTGTGTGTGTGTGTGTGTGTGTGTAGTCGACTGAATTGGGCTACAAGTAAGTAGACACCCAGGTTCATAACTACCTAACAATGTAGATATAGAAATAGATTGTTAGATTATCCTTTTTCCAATCTCTCATCGTGTGTGTGTGTGTGTGTGTGTGTGTGTGTGTGTGTGTGTGTGTGTGTGTGTGTGTGTGTGTGTGTGTGTGTGTGTGTGTGTGTGTGTGTGCGTGTGTGTATGTGTCCCTCCCTCAGCCTGGCCTTAATGACGATACGTCAGCCCGCCTCGACTCTTATTACGACAAGCAACGCTTGCAACAGAGGAAGGTAAGTAATACTCATTGTTTCAGACACACAGTCACACCTACCACTTTCCACTCTCTGAGTCAGGCTTATCTCTCTTGTACTCTCTGCACCACGTATTGTTGAGGATACCATTAAGAGAAAGTAACATAATAGTTTTCTTAAGCCACATCTTCACCAGAGGCCTGTATTCAGAAATGCTTTACTCTCTCACCAAGGCTATTGTCAATGGCCACAGAGATGATGAGCCAAGTTCCCGAAAGGTTTTCTTCTCCTAATAATGCAGAAATGTTGTCAGTCTTTCCCTATAGCCTTTAGAAACTCCAACTAGGCGATTCTGAAAGTAGCGGTGATGTGGCGCAAAAGAGTTTAAGAATATTGCCCCAGGAATTATTTGGTTAACATTTGGGAAACAATGAGGAAAGATTTGTTCACATATTTATCCATCCATCCTTCGAAAGATCCATCTAACTAACCACTTATCCACTTATCATTTCATCCATCCGTCCATCCACACTTCCATTTATATATCCACTCCGTTCATATGAGGTGTTTCCACAATGTTTTCCAGTTGTTTGTCAAGTGTTTGTAAAGTGTTATGAACAAATGGAAAACAGTTTGGAGACATTACTCCTAAATCATCATTTCTGGAGTGGATAGCCCTATACTGAATATGTGACCGTTAGTAACCTGTGTGTGTGTGTGTGTGTGTGTGTGTGTGTGTGTGTGTGTGTGTGTGTGTGTTTTATTAAAGTCTACAGCAGTCACTGCATTATTGAGTTTATAAGAGGTTTTCTCTATCCTCCGGATGAGAGAACGTATAAAGGCTTGTAAAGGAAAACTACGCTTCCAGTTTCGTTTCTTGATGTAACGTGAGGAAAAAGAGAAAACGAGACAAAGATGTGGTCTTTTCTTTTAAATCAAATGAAAATTAAAGATAACCATTTTCACAATCGCACGAACGAAGGGAAAGAAGAAACCTTAAACTTAACGTATTCAATACTACGACATATTTTTACCGCGAGTTTTGAATATGAATAGACGATTTTATTGACATTAAGGAGAATCTGTGGAGGTTAGAAGATTAATGTCAATAAAATCGTCTCATCAGATTAAAAATGAATAAAAGTGAATGATACAAAGAAATGTGGGCCACTTGAAAGAAAGGCAGCAAACACGATTATAATTCCCTAGAATAGAAAAAAGTGAAGTAGTAACGAAAGATAAACCAAGAGAGATAACGATTGTAAATACCATAACACCAGTATAATGTATATAAACAGTGACGAGGCTTCAACCACCACCACCACCATCACCACCACCACGACTCCTACAGGCTTAGAATGTGTGCGAGTGACAGCTGTTGTTTACCTTCTCGTTCGTCCATTTATCTAACTGTGTAACTGTGCCCTGTGTTCTTTATTCCGTCACACTTCCATCCTTTGCTTGTTTTCTACCAGAGCGTCCATTTGTTTACGTGTGTGTGTGTGTGTGTGTGTGTGTGTGTGTGTGTGTGTGTGTGTGTGTGTGTGTGTGAATTGTTCAGTCCGTGGTTCAGATTGTCTATCTGTCTTTCTGTTTTTATGTCGGCTTGCTCGCCTATTTTTTTTTTTTTTTTTTTTGGGGGGGGTGTGGGGTGGCTTGTCTGTCTACCTTTCTGCCTCTCTAACTACAAAATAACACCTCGAGGCTGACACCGCTTCCTGACGCTGAGGCTATCTCACTTGCTGAGTTTTTACTCGCTGGATAATAAAATGCTGGACTGGATAGCACTTGTGGAGTACGAGTAACCGACAGTATGGCTGAAATGATGAAGTGTTTTGCTTGCTAACACACCAACTAACTTAATGGCTACACAGAGATTCCCTGATATGCACGACTTTAGATTACGCCAATTCAAAATAGCATGGTGTCAATCATTTTCCTGGTTACGGGTCAAATTCTCAATAATGAAACCAAGCCTATTGATGTTTCACGGACATTTTGTGCAAAGTTGTTGTGAGCTGCGACATTACCACAACTAATATGAAGAGTCTCTACCTCCATATCATATTGAATGACATTACGTTCTCTCGCTAAGAATTTAACCATTTTTTCAAATCTGTGATTCTCACCATTCTTCATAAACTAATCTCTCTTTAACTAGCAGGAAGAATACGTTCTATCTTCTATAGATTTACTGCATTCTCAATGTCCCTTTCCTTGTCAAGCTTCTTCAGATCGAACCAAGACCGTTCCACTGTGCTAACCGTGTCAATCATCTTGTTACTGCCCTCTGGAACACCTTTCAAATGGTCTATCCCTGACAAAACAATATATACTAAGTGGTGGTGGTGGTGGTAGGTTCCACAGAAGGAACATCCAGGAACTCGTGACGGCCAAAAAACGAGAGTAGTGGTGGTGGTGGTGGTGGTGGTGGTGGTGGTGGTGGTGGTGGTGGTGGTGGTGTTAGGTTCCACAGAAGGAACATCCAGGAACTCGTGACGGGCAAGAAAGTAGAAGTGAGGACCTTTTTAATTACTCTTCACCAACAAAAATGACTGGCAACAAAAAAATGTTGACTCTGCGCGTGGAGGTGACCATCCCTTATGGAGGGAAAAGGCCACAGCGCGTGCGTGTGGTTGCCAAGGACCGCGGCGCACTGGTGTTCCCCTACCGCTGCAAGCTGGCCTCCATCCCGCTGTAGAAGGCGAGGTGGACGCGCCTGCCCGGCAACTGGTGGCGCAACGAGCAGGCCATGGCGGTGCCCGTGGACATGGCCAAGCTGCTCAGCTACAGGAACCTCGCCCTGCAGCTGTATTGCCTCGGAAGTGACGTCAAACACAAGGGCGTATTTAACTTCCGCCGCCTGATGGCTCAGCAGCAGCAGGAGGACGAGGTATTCCTGGCCATGCACTACTCCGCGACCTGCTGGTGGCACTGCTTCGCCCGCTGCTTCCGCAGCTGCTGCTGCTGCAAGGGTTTAGAGGACGAGGTGGTGCTGGTGCAGGTGCCGGTGGTGGTGAAAGGCGGTGGCGGCGGTGGCGGCGGTGGCGGCGGTGAAGAGCGCGGCTGCTGCACCAGAGAGGGCAGCCTGGGTGACATGTGGCGGCACAGCGTCACTGCCTCAGGGACCCCTGCCCTGTCCAAGGCCGCCCCTCTGGCCAGTGTAGCAGCGCCAGTCCCGGACGCCCCAGCCCCAGCCCCAGCCACCCCCACCGGCGTCAGGGAAGAGCCCTTGAGCCGCTTCCACTCCCTCATCCAGTAAGATTCCCCGACTCTGGCGCGGTGTTCTCCGAGCTAAAACGGGAGCACGACCTGCTGCTGGCCGCGGAGGTGAGGAGGACGCGGCGGCAGACTGAAGAGGGGAAAGAGGAGGGACACCGACATCACGGCATGAGGAGGCACGGACGGCTGGCGCTCGCCTTGGTAGGAAGCCTGGCTGTGCCAACTGGCACGCTGGTGGCCAGGCCTGAGGCCACGGCGTCCGTGCACTGGCTGCTCTGTGGACTGGCCGTGGTCCTTGTGCTGGCGTACGCTTGTGCACAAGTCCGTGTGCGGCGGCGACGACAGCGACACAAAAGGTGAAGGAGTCCAGAAGAGGGCCCCGCGCCCTCAGCACAGCTGCCCACCCCGGCGCCAGGGCGGGCAGCTCTCAACCAGCTGGCATCTCAACACACAACACTGGTGACCATCTCTGTGCCAGTAAAAAGCTATGTACTGAACTGTACTGTGAACACGTGGCACTCATGTCCTGTCTTGTCACGAAACACTGGTGACGTGTTGGTCTGCCAGGCTAGCACTGATACAAGGCATTCATTGGCTGGCACTTTGTTCAGAACTGATGAATGCATGTATGTGTATGTATGTATGTGTGTGTGTATGTATGTATGTATGTATGTATGTATGTATGTATGTATGTGTGTATGTATGTATGTAGTATGTATGTGTATGTGTGATACGTATGTGTGTATGTATCTACTTGAAGATGTAGGTACCTGTGTATTTATGTGTATGTTTCGATGTATGTATGTGTAGGTATGTATGTGTATGTATGTATGTGTGTATGTGTATGTGTGTATGTGTCTATATGTGCATAGGTATGTGTGCATGTTTGTATGTGCGTGTGTGCGTATGTATGTATGTGTATGTGCGTATGTGTATGTGTGTGTATATGAGCATGTGTATGTGTGTACGTGTGTGTATGCGTATGTTTGTATGTGTATGTGCGTATGTGTATGTGTGTATGTGTTTATATGTGCATGTGTATGTGCGTGTGTGCGTATGTATGTATGTATGTATGTGTATGTGCGTATGTGTATGTGCATATATGTGCCTACACACGCACACACACACACACACACACACACACACACACACACACACACACACACACACACACACACACGCACAGAACACACACACACACACACGCACACACGCACACACACACACACACACACAGAACACACACACACACACACACACACACACACACACACACACACACACACACACACACACACACACACACACTCACACACACACACACACAGAGGTTGAGCGTCACAGCAGCCTGCGGAAAGGTGGGGGCAGCTGCCATCACACTTGGTGATGCCTGGTTCAATAAATACAGGTGGAGACGGTACTAGTAAGACACACACACACACACACACACACACACACACACACACACACACACACACACACACAGATTGAACATCACAGCAGCCTGCGGAAAGGTGGGGGCAGCTGCCATCACACTTGGTGATGCCTGGTTCAATAAATATAAGTGGAGACGTCAATAATAACACACACACACACACACACACACACACACACACACACACACACACACACACACACACACACACACACAGGTTGAACGTAACATCACCCTGCGGAAAGGCGGAGGCAGCTTTTGAAAAGTCAATAAAAGCTACATATATATATTTTTTTTCCTTTTTGCTGAATCAGTGATCATGCACAAGTTGCTATATGCTCAAGGCATCCCCGCTTCCATTGTGCCCCTGCCTGCGCACGGCAAGGTTTAATCCAATCGTATAATCGCCTATAAATTACAATGTCATACAATTTGGTCACACTGATGCCCCCGTAATTGTATGTGTTTTCCCTGTGCCCTTTCTTATAGATGGCAAACATTTTTTGCCCTTGCCCATGATATAGAGTACTCATTGTCTGAAATTAGTCGATTAAACAAAGTAGCAATAACCATTATCGAGTGAGCAGCAACAGAGACCTCTTCTTGAGAGATCGGCTCGTCTAGGATAGGAATAGTAACATCAGTGCTAACATCATAATCGTGGGATGATTGAGAAGGGTTTAAACTCTCTTCAAAATGAATCTTAAAACATTCGCCGCTTGGCACACCATCATTATTATGCGTTGACATCCTGAAATTCCCTTTCCAGTCGATGGCTCGCCATGCTCTTCTTACATCGTCTTTATCCTTTTCCCACCTTCCTAATTTTTTTTTTTTTTTTTTTGTATGTAGAAGGGAGGCGGCCAAGGGCAAACAAAAATAAAAACAAAATAGCCCACTTTAGTCCCGGTCCCTGGAAAGTCCGGGTTCATGTGCCAAAAGAATGGGATAAGTGTCTTGATACCTCTCTCTGAAACAGTTCAAGTGATAGGCAAGTGGAAATACAGAAGCAGGAAGAGAGTTCCAGAGTTTACCAGAGAAAGGGATGAAAGACTGAGAATACTGGTTAACTTTTTCATTAGAGAGGTGGACAGAATAGGGGTGAGAGGAAGAAGCAAGTCTTGTGCAACGAGGCCGCGGGAGCAGGGGAGGCACGCAGTTAGCGAGATCAGAAGAGCAGTTAGCATGGAAGTAGAGTTAAAAGAGAGCAAGAGCTGCAACATTGCGGCGATGAGAAAGAGGCTGAAGACAGTTAGTCAGAGGAGAGGAGTTGATAAGACGAGAAGCTTTTGATTCCACTCTGTTCAAAAGAGCTGTATGAGTGGAGCCTCCCCAAACATATGAAGCACACTCCATACATGGGCAGATGAGGTCCCTGTATAGATGTAGCAGTTGGGGAGGTGAGTAAAACTGGCGGAGACGGCTCAGAACACCTAACTTCATGGAAGCTGTTTTAGCTAGAGAGGAGATGTGAAGTTTCCAGTTTAGATTACTAGTAACGGATAGACCAAGAATGTTTAGTGTAGGAGAAGGGGACAGTTGAGTGTCATTGAAGAAGAGGGGATAGTTATTTGGAAGGTTGTGTCGAGTTGAGAGGTGGAGGAATTGAGTTTTTGAGGCATTGAACAACACTAGGTTTGCTTTGCCCCAATCAGAAATTTTAGAGAGATCAGAAGTTAGGCATTCTGAGGCTTCCCTGTGTGAGCTGGGTACATTGAAGAGAATGTTCCATCTAAGACCACTCCATTCCATTCATTTCCGGGGAGATTATCGTTATACAGTTAGTTGTAATTAATGTGATGGTGAGGTAGTTTAATCTGTTGATGCAATTAATGTTGGCACAACGTTATGTTAAATGGTTTATAATTAGATATGATGATGATGATGATGATACCGGACAAACAGATCACATGACACTCGCAGTATTTGATGAAAGGTTCATTAATAACACATTCCTCTGGATTATTATGAACCAACAGTATTTTTGTTTCAGGTTGATTTTTTATTATCTTAAAAAAAGAGTTTTAGATGATGAATGAACATTTTCAGTTATTAGTTGGGGTTTTATTATTGAGAAGGGAAATAACCAGTATTTGATGAGAGGTTCATTAATAACACATTCCCCTGGATCATTATTAACCAACAGTATTTTTGTTTCAGCTTGATTTTTTTTCTTAATTTTCTTGATTTTTATCTTAAATAAAAGAATTTTAGATGATGAATGAACATTTACAGTAATTAGTTGGGGTTTTATTATTGAGAAGGGAAATAACCATAACTTAACCTTTCAGTGCTGGGACACAATTTTACCATGGGTTTCAGTGTGATTAGATGATTTTGTTGACATTAGGATAGGTCTATGGAGGTCAGACGGTTAATGGGCATTCTACTCACATGAGAGAGAGAGAGAGAGAGAGAGAGAGAGAGAGCGAGAGCGAGAGCGAGAGAGAGAGAGAGAGAGAGAGAGAGAGAGAGAGAGAGAGAGAGAGAGAGAGAGAGAGAGAGAGAATAACATTGAAATAATTCACTTGAAATTTGTCTCCTCTAGAAAGTGTACGGACTAGAAAAAGATACATTTAGACTTCTAAAATAAAGTTTTCATATCAAAGGCTTTTGTTAATACAGAAAAGTGGAAGTTACTATACTTTTCTAAATTAAGGTAGTTTTTTTTTCCGTACCTGATATGAATGGCTAGCCGGCTTGGTATCTACCTGTACGTACATATGGTGGTCAGTTCAAGAGTGATGGTATTGTACGGGAAGTAGAATTACTTCACGTGACATTCTGAGGCAAGTATTGTATTCTATTTAGCATACACATTAACTGTATATACTAACACAGATATGGTGGTAGTAAAGGGAGAAGATGTCAATCCCCTCTATATAACTATTAAATGTACTATGTTTATCTACAAGTCCACACTCAGTATAGGAGACAAATATATGTAATTTTTCCTTTGTGACAAATGCTGTCTCACCATCAACTCCAACCTCCAATATTTCCTTTAACAATTCATGTAGCTGGGATGTGTATCTTGAAGCGAAGTGATTATCATAAATTCCAGCAAGCTGTACTGCAAGGTAGTGAAGGACTCACAGATGTTTCTATGGTGTGTAGTGCAATTGATACACAGAGAGAGAAAGAATGAGGGAGAGAGAGGTTGGAGTTGATGGCAAGATGAATTTGTCATAAATGAAAAATACAATTTTCTTGGAAAGGTGTCCATGTGGCGGCAGGTACTTGTACTGTATGACTTGCGTCACCCCTGGTTCCCAGGAACAGTGTGCACAAGGACCCGGCGGTGTGTCGCCTGTGCTCTGCACCAAAGGCAGTGAATAACACTAACCCGCGCAGCCGCAGTCTCCACACCGCCAAGCAACACGGCCGACGGTAGGGAGAAGAGGAAGCGAGGCTTCCTCTCCAAGGTGTGGCGCCGCCTCCACAAAGGGTGGTGGCGCAGGCGGTGGGAGCCAGAAAGCCCAAAGACCGGCGTGGCAGGAGTGTCTGGCCAGGGGAGGCAGGTAGACAGGTTCGTGGCCACCAAGCCCCGCTGCCCCGGCTTCACCGGGCCAGTCATCGTGGGTGTAGTATGGAAGAAACAGTTTGTGTGTAGCGGTGAGCGGAATGAGGAGAGAGTGGGTGGTGAGAAGGTGGAGTGCGGTAAGGGACAGAGCATGGAGACCCCCACGCCCTGCTGGCCTGGCTTCGGTGAGCGGAATGAGGAGAGAGTGGGTGGTGAGAAGGTGGAGTGCGGTAAGGGACAGAGCATGGAGACCCCCACGCCCTGCTGGCCTGGCTTCACCGGGCCAGTTGTGGTGGGAGTGGTGTGGAAGGAGTTCCTCTGCAGCCGGGACTGGGAGGAGAGTGGCGCCACCTCCACCACCACGTCCCCCTGGGCAGGTTTCACCGGCCCAGTGGTGGTGGGAGTGGTGTGGAAGAAGGAGTTCCTCTGCAAGAAGGACTGGAAAGGGGGCAGTGGGGAGTGAGGAAAGGGGAGTGGGGGAGTCAGAAGGAAGAGAAGGATAGGGAGAGGGGGAGGAGAGGGAGACTGGTGGCCGAACACTCCTGCGCCGCAGTAGCGTGTGGGTGGGATGGAGGGAGGGACAAGGGAGGGGGAGAGGGGGCGAGGTTTCCTTAACGTTTGGACAAAAAATACTTTATACTGTATATAAAAAAAAGGAAAAATATTTACACTTTAGAAAAAAAATCAAAGTATTATAAAATAAATAAAAAATATTAAAAGAATATTATATTTAAGGAAAATTATTGATAGAAAAATAATTGTGATAAAAAGGAATATATTTATGGAAGTTAGAGATTTAAGTTAGAGAATAAGATTTTAAGTTAGAGAATAATGGTCAGTGATATGTATCTATGAATATTAACAGTTTTGTTAAGCATTTCAGTTTGAATGCATGTATGTAAATGTAAGTGTTTTGTAAAGTGTATGTAAATCTAATTGTTATAAACTGAATATATTTAAATATATGTAAATGTAAGAGTTTTGTAAAGTGTATGTAAATGTAAGAATAATAAATCGAATGTATTTAGTTGTATGT
>CM035178.1:4179801-4203706 GCA_020233015.1 Callinectes sapidus | reverse complement strand
TATATTCATCAATTTCACCGTGTTCTAAAGTTACAGAGTTATTTAAATACATGCATAAAAAAGTTATAAAAATGTTGTAAAGTAATTATGGGAAACATGATTTAGCGATGAAAAATGCTCAAACGGTTCTTGGCATGGGGGACAAAATATTCGTAGGTGCCAGAGACTGCTTCGTTCATTGAGGTTCACACATAACAAAAATCAGGTTTTTCATTAACAAACACTGCTGTAGTCATAAAATATAAAGAAAGAAAGCAACAGGGAAAAAAATGATGAAAAACTATGAGGGAATCCAGTTAGAAAGCAGTGAGCAGGAGTGAGTCAAGTAACGGTGGAAACTTGAGAGGGAAGGAGCTCATGATACAAGAAAGCCTGCGTCATGTAACAAAAACACAATCCACGCCAAAAAAAAATAATAAAACAAAAAAATAATCCCCGTCCAGGTCAAGGAACTGAGTCTAAAACGTTACCCTGTGAGTGTGTGTGTGTGTGTGTGTGTGTGTGTGTGTGTACTGGCAAAAATATGAAGGGGAAGAAAAGGAAGGTGGAAGAACTGCAGCGGAGTGTTGTCGTAGTGGAGACGAAAATGAATGACGCAAAGAAGTAATGGAAAAAGAGGAAGGTGACAGAGAATACCGGTGAAATAGTGTGTGTGTGTGTGTGTGTGTGTGTGTGTGTGTGTGTGTGTGTGTGTGTGTGTGTGTGTGTGTGTGTGTGTGTGTGTGTGTGTGTGTGTGTTTACTGGCAAAAATCTGAAGGGGAAGAAATGGATGTTGGAAGAACTGCAGGAGAGTGTTGTCGTATTGGAGACGAAAATGAATGACGCAAAGAAGTAATGGAAAAAGAGGAAGGTGACAGAGAATACCGGTGAAATAGTGTGTGTGTGTGTGTGTGTGTGTGTGTGTGTGTGTGTGTGTGTGTGATGTCGTCTGAATTGGGCTACGAGTAAGTAGACACCCAGGTTCATAACTACCTAACAACGTAGATATAGAAATAGATTGTTAGATTATCCTTTTTCCAATCTCTCATCGTGTGTGTGTGTGTGTGTGTGTGTGTGTGTGTGTGTGTGTGTGTGTGTGTGTGTGTGTGTGTGTGTGTGTGTGTGTGTGTGCGTGTGTGTATGTGTCCCTCCCTCAGCCTGGCCTTAATGACGATACGTCAGCCCGCCTCGACTCTTATTACGACAAGCAACGCTTGCAACAGAGGAAGGTAAGTAATACTCATTGTTTCAGACACACAGTCACACCTACCACTTTCCACTCTCTGAGTCAGGCTTATCTCTCTTGTACTCTCTGCACCACGTATTGTTGAGGATACCATTAAGAGAAAGTAACATAATAGTTTTCTTAAGCCACATCTTCACCAGAGGCCTGTATTCAGAAATGCTTTACTCTCTCACCAAGGCTATTGTCAATGGCCACAGAGATGATGAGCCAAGTTCCCGAAAGGTTTTCTTCTCCTAATAATGCAGAAATGTTGTCAGTCTTTCCCTATAGCCTTTAGAAACTCCAACTAGGCGATTCTGAAAGTAGCGGTGATGTGGCGCAAAAGAGTTTAAGAATATTGCCCCAGGAATTATTTGGTTAACATTTGGGAAACAATGAGGAAAGATTTGTTCACATATTTATCCATCCATCCTTCGAAAGATCCATCTAACTAACCACTTATCCACTTATCATTTCATCCATCCGTCCATCCACACTTCCATTTATATATCCACTCCGTTCATATGAGGTGTTTCCACAATGTTTTCCAGTTGTTTGTCAAGTGTTTGTAAAGTGTTATGAACAAATGGAAAACAGTTTGGAGACATTACTCCTAAATCATCATTTCTGGAGTGGATAGCCCTATACTGAATATGTGACCGTTAGTAACCTGTGTGTGTGTGTGTGTGTGTGTGTGTGTGTGTGTGTGTGTGTGTGTGTGTGTGTGTGTGTGTGTGTGTGTGTGTGTGTGTGTGTGTGTGTGTGTGTGTGTGTGTTTTATTAAAGTCTACAGCAGTAACTGCATTATTGAGTTTATAAGAGGTTTTCTCTATCCTCCGGATGAGAGAACGTATAAAGGGTTGTAAAGGAAAACTACGCTTCCAGTTTCGTTTCTTGATGTAACGTGAGGAAAAAGAGAAAACGAGACAAAGATGTGGTCTTTTCTTTTAAATCAAATGAAAATTAAAGATAACCATTTTCACAATCGCACGAACGAAGGGAAAGAAGAAACCTTAAACTTAAAGTATTCAATACTACGACATATTTTTACCGCGAGTTTTGAATATGAATAGACGATTTTATTGACATTAAGGAGAATCTGTGGAGGTTAGAAGATTAATGTCAATAAAATCGTCTCATCAGATTAAAGATGAATAAAAGTGAATGATACAAAGAAATGTGGGCCACTTGAAAGAAAGGCAGCAAACACGATTATAATTCCCTAGAATAGAAAAAAGTGAAGTAGTAACGAAAGATAAACCAAGAGAGATAACGATTGTAAATACCATAACACCAGTATAATGTATATAAACAGTGACGAGGCTTCAACCACCACCACCACCATCACCATCACCACGACTCCTACAGGCTTAGAATGTGTGCGAGTGACAGCTGTTGTTTACCTTCTCGTTCGTCCATTTATCTAACTGTGTAACTGTGCCCTGTGCTCTTTATTCCGTCACACTTCCATCCTTTGCTTGTTTTCTACCAGAGCGTCCATTTGTTTATGTGTGTGTGTGTGTGTGTGTGTGTGTGTGTGAATTGTTCAGTCCGTGGTTCAGATTGTCTATCTGTCTTTCTGTTTTTATGTCGGCTTGCTCGCCTATTTTTTTTTTTTTTTTTGGGGTGGGTGGGTGGGGGGGCTTGTCTGTCTACCTTTCTGCCTCTCTAACTACAAAATAACACCTCGAGGCTGACACCGCTTGCTGACGCTGAGACTATCTCACTTGCTGAATTTTTACTCGCTGGATAATAAAATGCTGGACTGGATAGCACTTGTGGAGTACGAGTAACCGACAGTATGGCTGAAATGATGAAGTGTTTTGCTTGCTAACACACCAACTAACTTAATGGCTACACAGAGATTCCCTGATATGCACGACTTTAGATTACGCCAATTCAAAATAGCATGGTGTCAATCATTTTCCTGGTTACGGGTCAAATTCTCAATAATGAAAGCCAAGCCTATTGATGCTTCACGGACATTTTG
This sequence comes from Callinectes sapidus, assembly GCA_020233015.1. Taxonomy (NCBI): domain Eukaryota; kingdom Metazoa; phylum Arthropoda; class Malacostraca; order Decapoda; family Portunidae; genus Callinectes; species Callinectes sapidus. Next base: position 4,200,511 of record CM035178.1, on the reverse strand, counting down.
TGCAAGGTTGTTGTGAGCTGCGACATTACCACAACTAATATGAAGAGTCTCTACCTCCATATCATATTGAATGACATTACGTTCTCTCGCTAAGAATTTAACCATTTCTTCAAATCTATGATTCTCATCATTCTTCATAAACTAATCTCTCTTTAACTAGCAGGAAGAATACGTTCTATCTTCGATAGATTTACTGCATTCTCAATGTCTCTTTCCTTGTCAAGCTTTTTCAGATCTAACCAAGACCGTTCCACTGTGCTAACCGTGTCCATCATTTTCTTGTTACTGCCCTCTGGAACACCTTTCAAATGGTCTATCTCTGACAAAACAATATATACTAAGTGGTGGTGGTGGTGGTAGGTTCCACAGAAGGAACATCCAGGAACTCGTGACGGCCAAAAAACGAGAGTAGTGGTGGTGGTGGTAGGTTTCACAGAAGGAACATCCAGGAACTCGTGACGGCCAAAAAACGAGAGTAGTGGTGGTGGTGGTAGGTTCCACAGAAGGAACATCCAGGAACTCGTGACGGGCAAGAAAGTAGAAGTGAGGACCTTTTTAATTACTCCTCACCAACAAAAATGACTGGCAACAAAAAAATGTTGACTCTTCGCGTGGAGGTGACCATCCCTTATGGAGGGACAAGGCCACAGCGCTTGCGTGTGGTTGCCAAGGACCGCGGCGCACTGGTTTTCCCCTACCTCTGCAAGCTGGCTTCCATCCCGCTGTACAAGGCGAGGTGGACGTGCCTGCCCGGCAACTTGTGGCCCAACGAGCAGGCCATGGCAGTGCCCGTGGACATGGCCAAGCTGCTCAGCTACAGGAACCTCGCCCTGCAGCTGTATTGCCTGCGCGGAAGTGACGTCAAACACAAGGGCGTATTTAACTTCCGCCGCCTGATGGCTCAGCAGCAGCAGGAGGACGAGGTATTCCTGGCCATGCACTACTCCGCGACCTGCTGGTGGCACTGCTTCGCCCGCTGCTTCCGCAGCTGCTGCTGCTGCAAGGGTTTAGAGGACGAGGTGGTGCTGGTGCAGGTGCCGGTGGTGGTGAAAGGCGGTGGCGGCGGTGGCGGCGGTGGCGGCGGTGAAGAGCGCGGCTGCTGCACCAGAGAGAGCAGCCTGGGTGACATGTGGCGGCACAGCGTCCCTGCCTCAGGGACCCCTGCCCTGTCCAAGGCCGCCCCTCTGGCCAGTGTAGCAGCGCCAGTCCCGGACGCCCCAGCCCCAGCCCCAGCCACCCCCACCGGCGTCAGGGAAGAGCACCTTGAGCCGCTTCCACTCCCTCATCCAGTAAGATTCCCCGACTCTGGCGCGGTGTTCCCCGAGCTAATACGGGAGCACGGCCTGCTGCTGGCCGCGGAGGTGAGGAGGACGCGGCGGCAGACTGAAGAGGGGAAAGAGGAGGGACACCGACACCACGGCATGAGGAGGCACGGACGGCTGGCGCTCGCCTTGGTAGGAAGCCTGGCTGTGCCAACTGGCACGCTGGTGGCCAGGCCTGAGGCCACGGCGTCCGTGCACTGGCTGCTCTGTGGACTGGCCGTGGTCCTTGTGCTGGCGTACGCTTGTGCACAAGTCCGTGTGCGGCGGCGACGACAGCGACACAAAAGGTGAAGGAGTCCAGAAGAGGGCCCCGCGCCCTCAGCACAGCTGCCCACCCCGGCGCCAGGGCGGGCAGCTCTCAACCAGCTGGCATCTCAACACACAACACTGGTGACCATCTCTGTGCCAGTAAAAAGCTATGTACTGAACTGTACTGTGAACACGTGGCACTCATGTCCTGTCTTGTCACGAAACACTGGTGACGTGTTGGTCTGCCAGGCTAGCACTGATACAAGGCATTCATTGGCTGGCACTTTGTTCAGAACTGATGAATGCATGTATGTGTATGTATGTATGTGTGTGTGTGTATGTATGTATGTATGTATGTATGTATGTATGTATGTGTGTATGTATGTATGTAGTATGTATGTGTATGTGTGATACGTATGTGTGTATGTATCTACTTGAAGATGTAGGTACCTGTGTATTTATGTGTATGTTTCGATGTATGTATGTGTAGGTATGTATGTGTATGTATGTATGTGTGTATGTGTATGTGTGTATGTGTCTATATGTGCATAGGTATGTGTGCATGTTTGTATGTGCGTGTGTGCGTATGTATGTATGTGTATGTGCGTATGTGTATGTGCGTCTATATGAGCATGTGTATGTGTGTACGTGTGTGTATGCATTTGTTTGTATGTGTATGTGCGTATATGTATGTGTCTATATGTGCATGTGTATGTGCGTGTGTGCGTATGTATGTATGTATGTATGTGTATGTGCGTATGTGTATTTGCATATATGTGCCTACACACACACACACACACACACACACACACACACACAGAACACACAGACACACACACACACACACACACACACACACACACACACACACACACACACACACACACACATACTCAAGTATTTCAAGTATTCCTCATTCTAAATATGTAACCATGGGTGATAACTTTCTAGTTGATCGCGGGTCTTTTACTATTTTCTCCATGAATATTACCAGCATATCATCAAACATGCAGTGTGTTCAAGATCAAATTCTGAGTTTGTATAAAACACGCTTTGACGTTATGGGTTTTTCTGAAACGAGACTCGACGGTTACATTGCTCCACTGTATACTATCCCTAAGTACTCGATGTATTGTAAACACCGCAACAGGCATGGCGGTGGAGTAGCCTTGTATGTGAGTGAGAAGTACACCTCATCACTGTTACAGGACGTGAGTATGTGTCATCCAAGTCTGGAGTGTGTCTGTGTCGAGGCACAACGTGACAAAAATACTTTTTTCTTAGCCTCGATTTATCGACCTCCAAATAGTAATATAAATGACTTTATAGATAAAATTAGTACTATTCTTGATTACATTAGTTCAAAAACCTATAAGGCTGTGTACATTTTTGGTGATTGGAATCTTAATTTACTCAATCAGAATACCCCACATCTAATTGATTTTCTTAGTTTAATGTATAATAATTCACTACTACCTATGACTACCAAGCCCACCAGGGTCACTGACAACACTGCTTCACTGATAGACCATATCTGGTCTAACCAAATTGAAAAGAATATCTCCAATTATATCATATATACTGACATCTCTGATCACTTCCCAGTTGTTTCGTGTTTTCGTGAGTACGTCAGCCCAACGCAGCCGACGCCGCGTGTGTTGGGGAGGGTGTTCAGTCCTGGGAACGTGAGCAGCTTTGTGCAGGACGTGGCGCGGCTGAGTTGGGATGAAGTGCTCCGAACTGACTGTCCTAACTCTGCTTATGAGTTATTCCACAAATTATATAGCGATGCATTAAAAGCAAATTTTCCTCTTAAATATAGTAAACAAAAAACATCCACTAGTGGTTATTATTTAACTTCAGGACTAGTACAAAGCATAAAAGAGAAGCACAGACTTTCCAGACTGGCAAGTAAATGGCCCATGACTTATAAAACTAAATATAAAGCCTACAGAAACATCTTGACAACATTGTTGCGAAAGGCAAAAAACAATTACTATAAGAATAAACTTAAATTATCACAGGGAAATCCTAAAGAAACATGGAGAACAATTAATAAACTTATGGGTAGAACAAAACAATCCAGCGGTAATGTAACTATTCACCTGAATAACATTACTGATTCGGATACACCTGATGCCTTTAACAACCATTTTATTAACATACTTGACAATTCATATACTAATGATGATAATGAAGTCACTGATAATAGTAATTATTTTCAAACCGCTGCCAATTTTTCGATGTTCCTATTTCCTTGTGATGAAAAAGAAGTTGCAAGTTACATTAATTCTTTAAAATCAAATTCCTCTGGGTTTGATGAAATTACTGCCACTTTATTAAAACAAAGTTTAACTAGCATTTTGATTCCACTTACATATATCATAAATTTATCTTTTGGAGGCGGTATTTTCCCTGACAAACTTAAGATTGCTAAAGCTCTACCAATTCACAAAGTTGGGGATGTAAATGAAATTAATAACTATAGGCTAATATCAATTTTACCATCTATAAGCAAAATTTTTGAGAAGGCAATTGCATGTCGACTCTGTGCTTTTCTTGAGGACAATAATTTATTATCTAAATGCCAGTTTGGTTTCAGAAAAAAATTATCTACACAGGCAGGGTTTTTGAATTTTATTTCAAAAGTTTACACCGATTTAGACAGAAAAACTTTCGTTGCTAGCGTGTTTCTTGATATTTCCAAAGCTTTCGACACTCTAAACCATGAAATTTTACTGAATAAATTAAATAATATTGGGGTACGGGGACCAGTTCTTGATCTATTAAAGAGTTATCTTTCCAACCGTAAACAATTAGTATATTGCAATAATTCTTTTTCCGAATATAAGATTATTAAACAGGGTGTCCCTCAAGGTTCCATATTAGGTCCTATTTTGTTTTTAATTTATATAAATGATATTGTAAATTCCAGTTGTAATGCTCATTTTACCTTATATGCAGATGACACTTGTTTCACAGTTTCTGATCCTGACATCAATGTTCTTCATGCTAAATTGTCTAGAGAATTAAATAATGTTTACAAATGGATAAAAATTAATAGATTAATGTTAAACATTAAGAAGACACATGTTATGTTGTTTCAAAATAGATCTTTGGCTCATGATTTAGAACCAGTGAAATTAGGTCGTAACGTTATTGATCGTGTTAAAACTACAAAATTTCTAGGAGTCACAGTTGATGAGAATTTAAACTGGAGGGAACATATATCAAATGTATCTTTAACTTTATCAAAAATCACCGGAATTTTATATTGTATTAGAGATAATTTAAGTGTTGAATCAATGTTAACACTTTATTATACTTTATGTTACTCAAAACTATTGTATTGCATATCCATCTGGGGTTGTACTTGGCCATCTTTCTTAAATGTATTAATCAGAAACCAAAAATCTATTCTGAGAATGATATTCTATAAGAGAAAATATGAGTCAACTGAGATGATATTTTCTAATAAAAAATTAATGAAATTAAGCAATATTCATAAATACTTCCTCTTACTAGACATTTTTAAATCATTAAAGAATAATTCCAACATTTTTTTCTATTCAAGAACATACTCGTGTTACTCGAGGCAACCAGATAAACATGGTTTGTCCTCCTTTTAGAACGACTCTTTTTAAAAATTCAATTATGTGTCTTGGACCGGAAATTTGGAACTCTCTACCAACCTCAATAAAATGTGAAGTCAATTCATTGTCACTAAATAGCTTCAAATTCAGAGTAAAAAAACATCTCCTCCATCTTCAAGAACAATAATATTTTCTTTGTGTGTTTGTTATTATTCATGTATGTGTACAAAGTTTCCAAGTATACCATACGCTTATATTTGTTTGCCATATGGATATAGTTGTTTGTTTCCTGTGTGTGAAAGTTACATTATGATCATCATCATTATTATTATAGTAGTAGTAGTAGTAGTACTGCATTAGCTATTATTATTATTAATGTTTTTTTTGTCGTTGTAATTACATATTTGTTACTGTTTTTATTTTCTTTTCTCTTTAGAAAAATAGTTTGCATTTACGAATATTATAAGCTATTTGTGTTGTCTTAAATGTTATCTTTGTTTTTTTTTTTTTTTACGAATTTGACTGAGTTGTAAAAGAAAATGATTAATATCTACAGGTCTGCTTACGAGATTTTATCTCTGCAGGCTTTTCTCCATTTTCCTATAATTTAATATTCATCGCAAATGTATGGACTTATGGAATAAAAAATATGAACTTGAACTTGAACTTGAACACACACACACACACAGAACACACACACACACACACACACACACACACACACACACACACAGAGGTTGACCGTCACAGCAGCCTGCGGAAAGGTGGGGGCAGCTGCCATCACACTTGGTGATGCCTGGTTCAATAAATACAGGTGGAGACGGTACTAGTAAGACACACACACACACACACACACACACACACACACACACACACACACACACACACACACACTCACACACACACACACACACACACACACACACACACACACACACACACAGATTGAACATCACAGCAGCCTGCGGAAAGGTGGGGGCAGCTGCCATCACAGTTGGTGATGCCTGGTTCAATAAATATAGGTGGAGACGTCAATAATAACACACACACACACACACACACACACACACACACACACACACACACACACACACACACACACACACACAGGTTGAACGTAACATCACCCTGCGGAAAGGCGGAGGCAGCTTTTGAAAAGTCAATAAAAGCTACATATATATATTTTTTCCTTTTTGCTGAATCAGTGATCATGCACAAGTTGCTATATGCTCAAGGCATCCCCGCTTCCATTGTGCCCCTGCCTGCTCACGGCAAGGTTTAATCCAATCGTATAATCGCCTATAAATTACAATGTCATACAATTTGGTCACACTGATGTCCCCGTAATTGTATGTGTTTTCCCTGTGCCCTTTCTTATAGATGGCAAACATTTTTGCCCTTGCCCATGATATAGAGTACTCATTGTCTGAAATTATTCGATTAAACAAAGTAGCAATAACCATTATCGAGTGAGCAGTAACAGAGACCTCTTCTTGAGAGATCGGCTCGTCTAGGATAGGAATAGTAACATCAGTGCTAACATCATAATCGTGGGATGATTGAGAAGGGTTTAAAATCTCTTCAAAATGAATCTTAAAACATTCGCCGCTTGGCACACCATCACTATTATGCGTTGACATCCTGTAATTCCCTTTCCAGTCGATGGCTCGCCATGCTCTTCTTACATCGTCATTATCCTTTTCCCACCTTCTTAATCTTTTTTTTTTTTTTTTGTATGTAGAAGGGAGGCGGCCAAGGGCAAACAAAAATAAAAACAAAATAGCCCACTTTAGTCCCGGTCCCTGGAAAGTCCGGGTTCATGTGCCAAAAGAATGGGATAAGTGTTTTGATACCTCTCTCTTGAAACAATTCAAGTGATAGGCAGGTGGAAATACAGAAGCAGGAAGAGAGTTCCAGAGTTTACAAGAGAAAGGGATGAAAGACTGAGAATACTGGTTAACTTTTGCATTAGAGAGGTGGACAGAATAGGGGTGAGAGGAAGAAGCAAGTCTTGTGCAGCGAGGCCGTGGGAGCAGGGGAGGCACGCAGTTAGCGAGATCAGAAGAGCAGTTAGCATGGAAGTAGAGTTAAAAGAGAGCAAGAGCTGCAACATTGCGGCGATGAGAAAGAGGCTGAAGACAGTCAGTCAGAGGAGAGGAGTTGATAAGACGAGAAGCTTTTGATTCCACTCTGTTCAAAAGAGCTGTATGAGTGGAGCCTCCCCAAACATATGAAGCACACTCCATACATGGGCAGATGAGGTCCCTGTATAGAGTTAGCATTTGGGGAGGTGAGTAAAATTGGCGGAGACGGCTCAGAACACCTAACTTCATGGAAGCTGTTTTAGCAAGAGAGAAGATGTGAAGTTTCCAGTTTAGATTACTAGTAAAGGATAGACCAAGAATGTTTAGTGTAGGAGAAGGGGACAGTTGAGTGTCACCGAAGAAGAGGGTATAGTTATTTGGAAGGTTGTGTCGAGTTGAGAGGTGGAGGTATTGAGTTTTTGAGGCATTGAACAACACTAGGTTTGCTTTGCCCCAATCAGAAATTTTAGAGAGATCAGAAGTTAGGCATTCTGAGGCTTCCCTGTGTGAGCTGGGTACATTGAAGAGAATGTTACATCTAAGACCACTCCATTCCATTCATTTCCGGGGAGATTATCGTTATACAGTTAGTTGTAATTAATGTGATGGTGAGGTAGTTTAATCTGTTGATGCAATTAATGCTGGCACAACGTTATGTTAAATGGTTTATAATTAGATATGATGATGATGATGATGATGCCGGACAAACAGATCACATGACACTCGCAGTATTTGATGAGAGGTTCATTAATAGCACATTCCTCTGGATTATTATGAACCAACAGTATTTTTGTTTCAGGTTGATTTTTTATTATATTAAAAAAAAGAGTTTTAGATGATGAATGAACATTTTCAGTTATTAGTTGGGGTTTTATTATTGAGAAGGGAAATAACCAGTATTTGATGAGAGGTTCATTAATAACACATTCCCCTGGATCATTATTAACCAACAGTATTTTTGTTTCAGCTTGATTTTTTTTCTTAATTTTCTTGATTTTTATCTTAAATAAAAGAGTTTTAGATGATGAATGAACATTTACAGTTATTAGTTGGGGTTTTATTATTGAGAAGGGAAATAACCATAACTTAACCTTTCAGTACTGGGACACAATTTTACCATGGGTTTCAGTGTGATTAGATGATTTTGTTGACATTAGGATAGGTCTATGGAGGTCAGACGGTTAATGGGCATTCTACTCACATGAGAGAGAGAGAGAGAGAGAGAGAGAGAGAGAGAGAGAGCGAGAGCGAGAGAGAGAGAGAGAGAGAGAGAGAGAGAGAGAGAGAGAGAGAGAGAGAGAGAGAGAGAGAGAGAGAGAGAGAGAATGGCAATGAAATAATTCACTTGAACTTTGTCTCCTCTAGAAAGTGTACGGACTAGAAAAAGATACATTTTGACTTCTAAAATAAAGTTTTCATATCAAAGGCTTTTGTTAATACAGAAAAGTGGAAGTTAGTATACTTTTCTAAATTAAGGTAGTTTTTTTTCCGTACCTGACATGAATGGCTAGCCGGCTTGGTATCTACCTGTACGTACATATGGTGGTCAGTTCACGAGTGATGGTATTGTACGGGAAGTAGAATTACTTCACGTGACATTCTGAGGCAAGTATTGTATTCTATTTAGCATACACATTAACTGTATATACTAACACAGATATGGTGGTAGTAAAGGGAGAAGATGTCAATCCCCTCTATATAACTATTAAATGTACTATGTTTATCTACTAGTCCACACTCAGTATAGGAGACAAATATATGTAATTTTTCCTTTGTGACAAATGCTGTCTCACCATCAACTCCAACCTCCAATATTTCCTTTAACAATTCATGTAGCTGGGATGTGTATCTTGAAGCGAAGTGATTATCATAAATTCCAGCAAGCTGTACTGCAAGGTAGTGAAGGACTCACAGATGTTTCTATGGTGTGTAGTGCAATTGATACACAGAGAGAGAAAGAATGAGGGAGAGAGAGGTTGGAGTTGATGGCAAGATGAATTTGTCATAAATGAAAAATACAATTTTCTTGGAAAGGTGTCCATGTGGCGGCAGGTACTTGTACTGTATGACTTGCGTCACCCCTGGTTCCCAGGAACAGTGTGCACAAGGACCCGGCGGTGTGTCGCCTGTGCTCTGCACCAAAGGCAGTGAATAACACTAACCCGCGCAGCCGCAGTCTCCACACCGCCAAGCAACATGGCCGACGGTAGGGAGAAGAGGAAGCGAGGCTTCCTCTCCAAGGTGTGGCGCCGCCTCCACAAAGGGTGGTGGCGCAGGCGGTGGGAGCCAGAAAGCCCAAAGACCGGCGTGGCAGGAGTGTCTGGCCAGGGGAGGCAGGTAGACAGGTTCGTGGCCACCAAGCCCCGCTGCCCCGGCTTCACCGGGCCAGTCATCGTGGGTGTAGTATGGAAGAAACAGTTTGTGTGTAGCGGTGAGCGGAATGAGGAGAGAGTGGGTGGTGAGAAGGTGGAGTGCGGTAAGGGACAGAGCATGGAGGCCACCACGCCCTGCTGGCCTGGCTTCACCGGGCCAGTTGTGGTGGGAGTGGTGTGGAAGAAGGAGTTCCTCTGCAGCCGGGACTGGGAGGAGAGTGGCACCACCTCCACCACCACGTCCCCCTGGGCAGGTTTCACCGGCCCAGTGGTGGTGGGAGTGGTGTGGAAGAAGGAGTTCCTCTGCAAGAAGGACTGGAAAGAGGGTAGTGGGGAGTGAGGAAAGGGGAGTGGGGGAGTCAGAAGGAAGAGAAGGATAGGGAGAGGGGGAGGAGAGGGAGACTGGTGGCCGAACACTCCTGCGCCGCAGTAGCGTGTGGGTGGGATGGAGGGAGGGACAAGGGAGGGGGAGAGGGGGCGAGGTTTCCTTAACGTTTGGACAAAAAATACTTTATACTGTATATAAAAAAAAGGAAAAATATTTACACTTTAGAAAAAAAATCAAAGTATTATAAAATAAATAAAAAATATTAAAAGAATATTATATTTAAGGAAAATTATTGATAGAAAAATAATTGTGATAAAAAGGAATATATTTATGGAAGTTAGAGATTTAAGTTAGAGAATAAGATTTTAAGTTAGAGAATAATGGTCAGTGATATGTATCTATGAATATTAACAGTTTTGTTAAGCATTTCAGTTTGAATGCATGTATGTAAATGTAAGTGTTTTGTAAAGTGTATGTAAATCTAATTGTTATAAACTGAATATATTTAAATATATGTAAATGTAAGAGTTTTGTAAAGTGTATGTAAATGTAAGCATAATAAATCGAATGTATTTAATTGTATGTAAAATTAAGTGCATTGTAAAGTGTGTGTAAATATAAGGGTAATAATTCGAACGCATTTAAATGTAAGTAAATGTAAGTGTATTGTAAAATGTATGTAAATATAAGCGTAATAAATCGAATGTATTTAAAATGTATGTAAATGTAAGTATATTGTAAAGTGTATGTAAATATAAGCGTAATAAATCGAATGTATTTAAAATGTATGTAAATGTAAGTATGTTGTAAAGTGTATGTAAATATAAGCGTAGTATTTCAAATGTATTTAAAATGTATGTAAATGTAAATGTATTGTTAAGTGTATGTAAATGTTAGTGTATCATAAGGCGTATGTAAATGTAAATGTATTGTAAAGTGTATGTAAATGTAAGTGTATCATAAGGCGTATGTAAATGTAAGTGCATTGTAATGTATGTATGTAAATGTAAGTGTGTCATAAGGCGTATGTAAATGTAAATGCATTGTAAAGTGTATGTAAATGTAAGTGTGTCATAAGGCGTATGTAAATGTAAGTGCATTGTAAAGTGTATGTAAATGTAAGTGTGTCATAAGGCGTATGTAAATGTAAGTGCATTGTAAAGTGTATGTAAATGTAAGTGTGTCATAAGGCGTATGTAAATGTAAGTGCATTGTAAAGTGTATGTAAATGTAATTGCAATAAAAAAAAGAAAATGTGTGTGTGTGTGTGTGTGTGTGTGTGTGTGTGTGTGTGTGTGTGTATCTGTATATATATATATATATATATATATATATATATATATATATATATATATATATATATATATATATATATATATATATATGACAATTAAAAAATACCATTATAAAATCGTGGAAGCAAGCCAACATCACCCCAATACCCAAACCAAAGCAACCTGTTGCCTACAGGCTCATCTCTCTGCTCTGTTGCAGAGACAAAATCGTGGAAAAGATAGTTCTTAAGAGACTGCAATGGCTATGTGGTGACTTTCCCCACAACATATTCGCACGTGAAATGCAGAATGCCTCGCCTCCTTTTTTGACATTAACAAACAAACCATCACCTAGATTATTCCTCTTTACTAAGCCAACTCAAAGCAATCTACCAGCTAGAAGACTTTAAATATACCCCCTTAATGATCATTTCTATCGTTTTTCTTGATGTTGGTTAATATGTTGTTTTAGCACTGTGTTGTGATGTAGAATGCAGTGAAAGAGTTAAACACCACTGAACACAAACACTTCCGGTCTCATCACCACAACATTAAGCCTCCACCTTGACAGTCAGGATGAATGCCAAGCCGTGCACCGCTAACTCTTGCTTGCCTCTATCTACACTTCACCGGGTGTTCGTTCACCAAAATTGCCAGGTGGGAACCTCGATTTTCTCAGTAAAGCAATTTGTCAACAGAGAGAGAGAGAGAGATGGTGTTCAATATGAATGAAAATTCGCATTCTCTCTCTCTCTCTCTCTCTCTCTCTCTCTCTCTCTCTCTCTCTCTCTCTCTCTCTCTCTCTCTCTCTCTCTCTCTCTCTCTCTGCGTAAGGTCAAGGTCAGAGGTCTATTATATCACCGGAACAGTTTGGTTTTAGGCATGGACTCAGTACATTTGACGCCTTAACTTCCTTTAGTGAAAAGATCTATACCACTTTGAACTCTCAAAATTCTTTACTTGGCATTTTTTCCAAAGTATTTGACACAGTAACTTAGGCTGCGTTTACAACAAGCGATTCCATTAGATTCAATTCATGAAGAATCAACGCATTCGTGAATCGCGTTGAATCGCCACACTAGTTTAAATGTAACCGTTTCCACCGGGCTAATTGATTCAATTCAATTCATGGCGATTCCTGGCGATTCAAATTCAATGACCCTTTTTTTTCATTATTTAAGGCGATTCAGCCGAGGAATAAACATCATGATAATGGATCTCCTCATCAATTTAGTACGTGAACGACGTGCTTTACATATATGATACTAGTGATCCTCTGCACCGAGATCGTGATGCCATTGCTGCGTTATGGAAGGATATTGCTACAGAAATGAAATGCAAAGGTAAGTTATTTACTTATTAGGTCTATACAGTACAAGTTACATGTATGTATAATTATATGTATATGTATGTATGTTATTAAATGTCGTTAAGATTTAGGACATATTGTTTTGCAGGTAAGACAAAAAGAAAAAGAAAAAATGGGAAATGTAAAAATAAGGATATTTATAATTATTCTGTAAATGAAGCCTAATTACTACATATGAGTATAGTGACTAGGCTAGGTATACATTGAGTTCTTTTGCGACAAGTTGTATCATGATAGGTGACAATAATAATTATTATTAACTTGTTTCTCCTTAATTCCTTCTTTCTTACTTCATTAATATACAGTTCCATTTTTAAACATTAAAGGGAATTAAAGGGATAAAGGGAATTACTCTTAGGAGTATATGTTAGATATTAAGGAAATATTATATCCTGCTATTATCGTCTCTGTTCCTCTGATTTCCTTCACCAAATACTACGGTATGCCACGTCACATAAATGCTATTCTGAAAGTAAAAGGTTGTTAATACGACAAAATAGTAAAATTAACATATCTGTATTTGTTTAAATACAATCTTCCGTATATTGCTAAACCTATATACAAAGTAGATGTGATATGGTATCAACTGGTGTGGTCCTTTCTTCTGCGGTGAATGTATGTATCAGTGGATGTTTCTGTCCTGCCACTCGACAGCTCCACCTGGTGAGACAAAGTATTCATTCTCTCAGAGTGTCGCGAATTGACATGGCTTCTGCTGTTGGCCTTGTACTCATTGTTGGTGATAGGCTCCTCATGTCTTGACGATGGTCATCAATTCCATTGATGTTTTCGGTACACCAAATTTCTGAGTTAGCATTCCGAAAGCACATTCTACAGTTCTTCTAGCTCTACTCATCAGTAATATAGATCCTTTGGAGGGTAAGGCCTTATTATATTGGGCTTTTAAGGAAAAGCTTAATCTCCTATGAGATAGATAGGTACTTTGATATAAGTATGAAGTATTTCACTAGGCTGTGGGATGTCTAAATGACCAGAGAGAAATGACCTACCCATATTAAAGTAACTGAAGACTGTTCTGTCACTGTTTCGGCCATATGTCCCAACATCAATCAGAGTAAAAGAACAATTGGCGTCAGCAATAGCCATTAGTACAATAGTGATACCCTTTGTAATTATGGAAAAGTGAACCTGCAATAGGGGGGCATTTCAGCCGACAATGCTTGCAGTCCACACTTCCGATACGGTTTGGAACATTGCATTTATCAACAAATGATCTTGCCATCTCTTTCCACTGTAGCTGATCAGGTACTGGCATATACTTTGGCTGTAATACTTCCCATACGGTATTACTAGTTTCCTTTACAATCTTATGCACTGTAGTCTTCTCAATGCGAAACTGGAACCCAAGGGAAGCTAAAGACTCCCCTGGTAGCAACATGTCTGGAATAAAGAAAGAGAGAAACCCTTCATGAATAGGCTTCTTCTTCAATGTTATTATTTTTTTTCATCGCTGCTGTTGCCATTAAAGTAATAATACCTATATACTATTTTTATTATCATTATAATCACAATTCCTTTCATTTTTCCACAGAATCTGATTGTAAGGACAAATGGCGTCAATTAAGGAGCAACTTTATGAGAGAATAGATTACTACTCAAGCATCTGGATCAGCTACCAACAACGCAAAGAAACTGGTATTCTACGATGCTATGGAATTCCTCAAACCCCATGTGACACTGCGAGCAACATCATCTAATGTACCTCCACCGCCTTATGACGACAAAAATTCTTATGTAGATGCTGCTGCACCTGATGGTATTTCAACCACTGACATCACACATGCACATGATTATGTGGGTTCTCAACAAACAGCAACTAATGTAGATGTCTGTGAAGGGGGAAGTAGGCCTAGACCTGTTATCAACCAGCCACCATGTACAGCAAAGAAGCCTAAGGCCAAGAAAATACCTCGCTGCCAGCTTCCAAGTGAAGTAGATGAGCAAATCGTGGGAGAGTTGCAAAAGTTGCGAGAACAAGCAGCTTGTAAATACCAAAATGAATCTGACCCAGATCGCCAGTTCCTGTTAAGTCTTCTCCCTCTTATGAAACAACTGTCACCTGTCGATAGTATTGAAATTGAAATAAAAATACATCAGGCCTTTCGTAGGAAACTCGTTAAGGATCAAAACTCCAGTTACGGTTATTAGATTGACCAACACCCTTCTCATACACCGTCACCGTATGCTAGTGGTAGTGCTTTTCCTGAGTACAATTATTTATGAAAGGACATAACAGTTACTGTATTCGTAACCAGAAATAAAGCATGTCTGCATATTTTTTTATATTATTAACAGCTGCCTTCTACACTAGGCCAATCTACTGGTAGACTTTTTTTAAAAATAATTTTCTTACCTTAGGAAAATGACCAGCCTTTCTTCAGGTCGAACTGTAAGTCGGAAATTGGTATTCTGCTTCCTAATGGAGGACCCAATCAACTCAACCAACATCTTAAATTGTTCTGCGGTTTTCCTGAAGAAATCTTAAAACTTATCCGGATTATTTACCAAATCTGGGAACAAATGCCCAAAGCTCCCAATTTCAGGTGTTCTACAATTAATTGTATGCACCCATATTCGTTGCCTCCGCCTCCACCTACGCTTTCTCAACCACCGTAACACTGCTATTTTTGCAGTAGCCAGTACGTCCATGCTCCTGGAAGGCTGCCTTGGTACTAAATGATGTGCTGATGATTCGCTCTGTTGGAACTATGCCGATTCAAAATGAATCGATTCAAATGATTCTCCATGAATTGAATCGAATCGAATCCCTTGGTGTAAACGCAGCCTAAAACAATATTTTCCTACAAAAAAAACAAATTATTATGGGATACAAGGATTCATACTTGATTGGTTTGAGGACTTCTTAACTAATAAAATGCAAACTGTCTGGTTTCTAAATCACACTTCCACACCACAGCAAGTAAAGCATGGCAAGGTAGTGTCTTATGCCCAATACTTTTCTTCCTATGTATAAATTATCTGCCAAGTATATTCAAAAATATAAAAACTATTCCTTTCGCAGACGACTCCACTCTTTATATAAATGGTGAAGATCCTGCAAATATAATAGATACAGCAAATACTGAGCTAAAAAATATTTCACTCTTGGTGCCTAAACAATAGGCTGACAGTGAACCTTAACAAAATTGATTTCATGCTGTTCCCAAGAAAGAAACAGAACCATTACCACCTCTAACCTTACATCACAACAAAATCAATAGAACCAAACAACACACATTCCTCGGCATAATTTATGATGATGCAATGTCCTTCAAACCTCACATAACAAACCCTACTCTAAAGTTATCTAGAATTGTGACTCTGTCATATGAAGCTAAAGATGTTATGCCATTTTATGTACTTAGACTTATGAATAATGCACATAATTTACCACACCTATAATACTGTCCACCCATCTGGTGCAACACATCCAACACACCTACTGCCTCTATTTAGACTCCAAAAAAAGAATTATAAAAATTATAACTATCTAACAATAACTTTTTTTTTTTTTTTTTTTACATTCTAAGCCTCTTTTTAAAAATATATATGCTAAAAATATTCAACATAAATAAACTACTACAAATTGGCATATATATGTTGAAATTACTGCACAGCGGACACAATACTGTTATTCATTCTCAACATGACTACCCTACACGCACACGAGACTATCTCCGTACACCAGCACACAACCTTACTATTTTCAAACATTCACTATCTTTCACCAATCCTAAAATATGTAACTCAATCCCCAGTAACATGAAAAGAAATTGTAACTCTCTTTATAATTTTAAAAAGTTATAACAAACATATCATTGCACAATACTAAAGTAATGCTGTCCATGTATCTTCAAAAACTTATGTATCTAGTATGTTTTTTTTTTTTTACCCCTGTGTGTGTGTGTGTGTGTGTGTGTGTGTGTGTGTGTGTGTGTGTGTGTGGTTGTCAGAATTAGACCCTTGTATTGCAAACCCTGGTGTTTTAGAGAATACAGATGACCTGCGCGTCACCAGACAAGATCAACTACCTAGCCACCACTCCCCTTCACCCGTAACTGTCACTTAACAGCGTAAATATGAAAGAATTGATATGTACTTCAGAATGCTTGAGAGGACACGCTGTTCAGTACAGGCAAGTCTCAGAGAATAGAGAGTGAAGCCAGTAATGATTAAGCATGTAGACTCTGTGGTGTTGAAACAAAGGTTACGAGAGTGTGCCGTCCCGAATATGAAGGGAAGTATTGATGGGTGCGTAACACGAACAACTGAAACTTTACATGAATGTATGAAAAGTGCGAAACAAAAGACAGACAAACACTGAAAGAGGAAAGGAGAACATGACGCAGAATAAATAGAAGAGAATGGTTCATAACAAAGACACATGCTGAAATATGGAAAGCCGTGAATTGGTCAGGAGAATTCAACTCAGATGATTAAATATCTGTTAAGCCATCTGAGGAAGAATTAAAAAAAAAACTATAGAAGGGAAGCCAAATTCTCGGTGTGCACCGATATTAAGAGAGAGTTCTAATACCTAAGTCACCATACCTGTCTTAGACGAACCAATCAGCAGTGTTGAGAAACCAAAAACACAAAGTTCAATAAAGCCTGCGGTCCAGATAATCCTACGTCTGGTATATTTAAGCTTTTGCCGGGTCTTTGCTTTCTTGTTTTAAGTATAGTCTTTAACAATATTTCTAGTCACAGTATGTATAAATAAATAAATAAATAAATAAATAAATAAATAAATAAATAAATAAATAAATATATATATATATATATATATATATATATATATATATAATCTATATATATATATTAGTAGATATATATATCTTATAATCTCTAGTCTTTTTTTTTTTATGTAGAATGGAGGCGGCCAAGGGCAACAAAAATCAAACAAAATAGCCCATTCTAGTGCCGGTCCCTGGAAAGTCCATATTCAGTAGCCAAAAGAAGAATGGGATAAGTGTCTTGATACCTCTCTCTTGAAACAGTCCAAGTCATAGGCAGGTGGAAATACAGAGGCAGGAGGAGAGTTCCAGAGTTTACCAGAGAAAAGGATGAAAGATTGAGAATACTGGTTAACTCTTGCATTAGAGAGGTGGACAGAATAGGGGTGAGAGGAAGAAGCAAGTCTTGTGCAGCGAGGCCGCGGGAGCAGAGGAGGCACGATGTTAGCGAGATCTGAAGAGCAGTTAGCATGAAAATAGCGGTAAAAGAGAGCAAGAGAGTCAACACTGCGGCGATGAGAAAGAGGTTGAAGACAATCAGTCAGAGGAGAGGAGTTGATAAGACGAAAAGCTTTTGATTTCACCCTGTTCAAAAGAGCTGTATGAGTGGAGCCTCCACAAACATGTGAAGCATACTCCATACATGGGCGGATGAGTCCCCTGTATAGAGTTAGCAGTTGGGGAGGTGAGTAAAACTGGCGGAGACGGCTCAGAACACCTAACTTCATAGAAGCTGTTTTAGCTAGAGAGGAGATGTGAAGTTTCCAGTTTAGATTACTAGTAAAGGATAGACCAAGAATGTTTAGTGTAGGAGAAGGGGACAGTTGAGTGTCATTGAAGAAGAGGGGATAGTTATTTGGAAGGTTGTGTCGAGTTGATAGGTGGAGGAATTGAGTTTTTGAGGCATTGAACAACACATGGTTTGCTTTTTATATATATATATATATATATATATCTATAAATCTATATATAATAAGCTATGTCGATATAATATACTTATATATATATATATATATATATATATATATATATATATATATATATAAGAGAAGTGATAGCATGAGTCCTAGGAAGTACAGAGGTAAAAGTGTAATAAATAGCTGGGCGAAGCTGTGTGATTTAATTCTATATTCAATATAGAAAAGTGGTTCAGGCCTTTTCATAACAAGCTGAAGCACAGGAAAAGAGAGGATGTATCCAACACTTAGTAATGCTCCACATCTTATGTGATATTTCTTTTATAAAGTTTTGTAAAGATAACTTCAACTATTATAAATGTTAAATAACTGTGGTTACTGAAAAACTAAACTAATTTCTCTCTCTCTCTCTCTCTCTCTCTCTCTCTCTCTCTCTCTCTCTCTCTCTCTCTCTCGTCTCTCTCTCTCTCTCTCTCTCTCTCTCTCTCTCTCTCTCTCTCTCTCTCTCTCTCTCTCTCTCTCTCTCTCTCTCTCTCTCTCTCTCTCTCTCTCTCATTTCCCTCTTCATAGGTTATTCAACTTTACGATGTAATAGTATTCAAGTTTTCCTATTTCCATTTCCCTCTTCTTATTTATTTGTGTTCTTTTCTAAAATTTCCTACCAAATTTTCTTCGTCTTCCCCCACAAACGTCTTTACACTTGTCGTCATTCCTTAATACTCGTTTCTATGTCTTTTCCATTCTCATTTTTCTTCGCTTACAAGAAAATTACATTAAACTACTTTCCATTTAACTATTTCCGCTTTAATTTTCCTTCACTTTTTTTTTCTTTCTTCTTTCCCCTCTCTCGATTTGTTTCCATAGACAAACAGTTAATGACTTAAACTAGGAAAGATATTATGCAAATTCACGCGTTACCACTCGGATCAGTTTTTTTTCTTTTTCCAAAAATATTTATGCAAATCTATTTTTAATGTTTCTGTGTGTGTGTGTGTGTGTGTGTGTGTGTGTGTGTGTGTGTGTGTGTGTGCATACGCGCCTGGACTGTAAACAAGTTGCGCAGAATAGCTCTAATATTTCGAGGTGATAATAGTGGCCTGAGACTTCGTAAAGGCTCCTAATTACGCTGAGTACTCAGTAAGATGTCAGTAACCACGTAGAATGAAAAGTGAGCCTAAGGGATAGTGGGATTCAGACGCTGTAGACTTGTGAAATCTGAGTGCCAAACCTACAATGCCCCCTTGACATTTTCCCTGTGCCCTGCGAATGCACACTGATGCCTAAGTAACGTCATCATTGTGACGTCATTGCAGCGTGTTACCGATCATAAGTTCTCTTTACATCACGTCACGTGTGGTGTCATCATCAACGATGGCCAAGTCACTGAGTGAACTGAGGCGTATGCAGCGTAGCCAGCTTACTAGAATAAACCTGATCGAGAGTTAATCTGGCAACGTGTGATGTAAATGAGGGTTTTGTTGAGGGTTTGATACTCGTAGAGCGACTGAACGAACTTGCCTCAGATGTCCAGGAGTTGACAATAAAGCTGTTACTGCACCCGACACCTATAAAAATAAAAGGTTTAATGAGCTATAAGCTAAAATAAACAAACCGGCTGAAATTCTGGCCAAACAACAACATTACCTAGAAATACTGGATAGAAAAGAGAGAAAATTATTTGATCGCCACTGGAATTCCCAATGAAAACAAGTCCCTATATGAGGAAACAAAAGAAGAGTAGAAACTGGAGAAGATGTGGTCCAAGGTTGGCTTCCGTGTAGAGATGCAGTCACACCGGAGGCTGGGTAGGAGAGACGATGATAGAAGCTCCCGAAGGGCAATACTGGTGACACTGGCCGGGAAAAGCATGAGGGACGACAGCTTGGAGACAACAAATCAGCTGAGGAAAGCTGGAGGTGACTACAGCAAAATTTGCATCAAGAAAGACGTCCATCCAAGCAGTAGAAAGGGATGGAAGAGGCTCCACCATGCAGAGAGGGTGGAATAGGAACGTCCTGAGAACGCTGAGTGTGTGGTGCGGCTGGATGCTTTGGGAGAGAAAATTGTACCGGGACGGAGTAATAATCGACTCCTTGAATCTTCAGTCTTTTTAGATGGACCACAGCAAGCAAGTTTTCTAAGTATATTATTATGAAACATTGATGGTATAAAACTAAGCTAGGGAAAACAATGCTATAAATCTTCTGTATAAATATGACCTATTATGTGTAGGACGACTAGGGAGAGGCTTCGCGATCGGTTTCAACTTTATTCCCGAAACGTTTCAACCTGTAGGAGGAGCTAGTCATAATACATGTGTACAAAATATCAGCCATAAGCACTCTCATATACCAATGACGTTGCCACCTATAGTACACACTCGTATAAGAAACAGAAAGTAGGTATAGAAACAAAACAATGAAAGAAAATATAGGTAAATATAAA
>CM035178.1:4160197-4174740 GCA_020233015.1 Callinectes sapidus | reverse complement strand
TTCTTCAATGACACTCAACTGTCCCCTTCTCCTACACTGTACATTCTAGATCTATCCTTTACTTGTAATCTAAACTGGAAACTTCACATCTCCTCTCTAGCTAAAACAGCTTCTATGAAGTTAGGTGTTCTGAGCCGTCTACGCCAGTTTTACTCACCTCCCCAACTGTTAACTCTATACAGGGGACTCATCCGCCCATGTATGGAGTATGCTTCACATGTTTGTGGAGGCTCCACTCATACAGCTCTTTTGAACAGGGTGGAATCAAAAGCTTTTCGTCTTATCAACTCCTCTCCTCTGACTGATTGTCTTCAACCTCTTTCTCATCGCCGCAGTGTTGACTCTCTTGCTCTCTTTTACCGCTATTTTCATGCTAACTGCTCTTCAGATCTCGCTAACATCGTGCCTCCTCTGCTCCCGCGGCCTCGCTGCACAAGACTTGCTTCTTCCTCTCACCCCTATTCTGTCCACCTCTCTAATGCAAGAGTTAACCAGTATTCTCAGTCTTTCATCCATTTCTCTGGTAAACTCTGGAACTCTCTTCCTGCCTCTGTATTTCCACCTGCCTATGACTTAAACTGTTTCAAGAGAGAGGTATCAAGACACTTATCCCATTCTTCTTTTGGCTACTGATTATGGACTTTCCAGGGACCGGCACTAGAGTGGGCTATTTTGTCTTATTTTTGTTGCCCTTGGCCGCCTCCATTCTACATAAAAAAAAAAAAAAAAAAAAAAAAAAAAAAAAAATATATATATATCTATATATATATATATATATATATATATATATATATATATATATATATATATATATATATATATATATATATTTATTTATTTATTTACTTATTTATTTATTTATTTATTTATTTATACATACTGTGACTAGAAATATTGTTAAAGACTATACTTAAAACAAGAAAGCAAAGACCCGGCAAAAGCTTAAATATACCAGACGTAGGATTATCTGGACCGCAGGCTTTATTGAACTTTATGTTTTTGGTTTCTCAACACTGCTGATTGGTTCGTCTAAGACAGGTATGGTGACTTAGGTATTAGAACTCTCTCTTAATATCGGTGCACACCGAGAATTTGGCTTCCCTTCTATAGTTTTTTTTTAAATTCTTCCTCAGATGGCTTAACAGATATTTAATCATCTGAGTTGAATTCTCCTGACCAATTCACGGCTTTCCATATTTCAGCATGTGTCTTTGTTATGAACCATTCTCTTCTATTTATTCTGCGTCATGTTCTCCTTTCCTCTTTCAGTGTTTGTCTGTCTTTTGTTTCGCACTTTTCATACATTCATGTAAAGTTTCAGTTGTTCGTGTTACGCACCCATCAATACTTCCCTTCATATTCGGGACGGCACACTCTCGTAACCTTTGTTTCAACACCACAGAGTCTACATGCTTAATCATTACTGGCTTCACTCTCTATTCTCTGAGACTAGCCTGTACTGAACAGCGTGTCCTCTCAAGCATTCTGAAGTACATATCAATTCTTTCATATTTACGCTGTTAAGTGACAGTTACGGGTGAAGGGGAGTGGTGGCTAGGTAGTTGATCTTGTCTGGTGACGCGCAGGTCATCTGTATTCTCTAAAACACCAGGGTTTGCAATACAAGGGTCTAATTCTGACAACCACACACACACACACACACACACACACACACACACACACACACACACACACACACACACACACACACCACAGGGGCAAAAAAAAAAAAAAAACATACTAGATACATAAGTTTTTGAAGATACATGGACAGCATTACTTTAGTATTGTGCAATGATATGTTTGTTATAACTTTTTAAAATTATAAAGAGTTACAATTTCTTTTCATGTTACTGGGGATTGAGTTACATATTTTAGGATTGGTGAAAGATAGTGAATGTTTGAAAATAGTAAGGTTGTGTGCTGGTGTACGGAGATAGTCTCGTGTGCGTGTAGGGTAGTCATGTTGAGAATGAATAACAGTATTGTGTCCGCTTTGCAGTAATTTCAACATATATATGCCAATTTGTAGTAGTTTATTTATGTTGAATATTTTTAGCATATATATTTTTAAAAAGAGGCTTAGAATGTTAAAAAAAAAAGAAGTTATTGTTAGATAGTTATAATTCTTATAATTCTTTTTTTGGAGTCTAAATAGAGGCAGTAGGTGTGTTGGATGTGTTGCACCAGATGGGTGTACAGTATTATAGGTGTGGTAAAATATGTGCATTATTCATAAGTCTAAGTACATAAAATGGCATAACATCTTTAGCTTCATATGACAGAGTCACAATTCTAGATAACTTTAGAGTAGGGTTTGTTATGTGAGGTTTGAAGGACATTGCATCATCATAAATTATGCCGAGGAATGTGTGTTGTTTGGTTCTATTGATTTTGTTGTGATGTAAGGTTAGAGGTGGTAATGGTTCTGTTTCTTTCTTGGGAACAGCATGAAATCAATTTTGTTAAGGTTCACTGTCAGCCTATTGTTTAGGCACCAAGAGTGAAATATTTTTTAGCTCAGTATTTGCTGTATCTATTATATTTGCAGGATCTTCACCATTTATATAAAGAGTGGAGTCGTCTGCGAAAGGAATAGTTTTTATATTTTTGAATATACTTGGCAGATAATTTATACATAGGAAGAAAAGTATTGGGCATAAGACACTACCTTGCCATGCTTTACTTGCTGTGGTGTGGAAGTGTGATTTAGAAACCAGACAGTTTGCATTTTATTAGTTAAGAAGTCCTCAAACCAATCAAGTATGAATCCTTGTATCCCATAATAATTTGTTTTTTTTTGTAGGAAAATATTGTTTTAGGCTGCGTTTACACCAAGGGATTCGATTCGATTCAATTCATGGAGAATCATTTGAATCGATTCATTTTGAATCGGCATAGTTCCAACAGAGCGAATCATCAGCACATCATTTAGTACCAAGGCAGCCTTCCAGGAGCATGGACGTACGGGCTACTTACAGCTACTTACCGACTTACAGTTCGACCTGAAGAAAGGCTGGTCATTTTCCTAAGGTAAGAAAATTATTTTTAAAAAAAGTCTACCAGTAGATTGGCCTAGTGTAGAAGGCAGCTGTTAATAATATAAAAAAATATGCAGACATGCTTTATTTCTGGTTACGAATACAGTAACTGTTATGTCCTTTCATAAATAATTGTACTCAGCAAAAGCACTACCACTAGCATACGGTTACGGTGTATGAGAAGGGTGTTGGTCAATCTAATAACCGTAACTGGAGTTTTGATCCTTAACGAGTTTCCTACGAAAGGCCTGATGTATTTTTATTTCAATTTCAATACTATCGACAGGTGACAGTTGTTTCATAAGAGGGAGAAGACTTAACAGGAACTGGCGATCTGGGTCAGATTCATTTTGGTATTTACAAGCTGCTTGTTCTCGCAACTTTTGCAACTCTCCCACGATTTGCTCATCTACTTCACTTGGAAGCTGGCAGCGAGGTATTTTCTTGGCCTTAGGCTTCTTTGCTGTACATGGTGGCTGGTTGATAACAGGTGTAGGTCTACTTCCCCTACCTTCCCTCTACATTAGTTGCTGTTTGTTGAGAACCCACATAATCAAGTGCATGTGTGATGTCAGTGGTTGAAATACCATCAGGTGCAGCAGCATCTACATAAGAATTTTTGTCGTCATAAGGCGGTGGAGGTACATTAGATGATGTTGCTCGCAGTGTCACATGGGGTTTGAGGAATTCCATAGCATCGTAGAATACCAGTTTCTTTGCGTTGTTGGTAGCTGATCCAGATGCTTGAGTAGTAATCTTTTCTCTCATAAAGTTGCTCCTTAATTGACGCCATTTGTCCTTACAATCAGATTCTGTGGAAAAATGAAAGGAATTGTGATTATAATGATAATAAAAATAGTATATAGGTATTATTACTTTAATGGCGACAGCAGCGATGAAAAAAAATAATAACATTGAAGAAGCCTATTCATGAAGGGTTTCTCTCTTTCTTTATTCCAGACATGTTGCTACCAGGGGAGTCTTTAGCTTCCCTTGGGTTCCAGTTTCGCATTGAGAAGACTACAGTGCATAAGATTGTAAAGGAAACTATTAATACCGTATGGGAAGTATTACAGCCAAAGTATATGCCAGTACCTGATCAGCTACAGTGGAAAGAGATGGCAAGATCATTTGTTGATAAATGCAATGTTCCAAACCGTATCGGAAGTGTGGACTGCAAGCATTGTCGGCTGAAATGCCCCCCTATTGCAGGTTCACTTTTCCATAATTACAAAGGGTATCACTATTGTACTAATGGCTATTGCTGACGCCAATTGTTCTTTTACTCTGATTGATGTTGGGACATATGGCCGAAACAGTGACAGAACAGTCTTCAGTTACTTTAATATGGGTAGGTCATTTCTCTCTGGTCATTTAGACATCCCACAGCCTAGTGAAATACTTCATACTGATATCAAAGTACCTATCTATCTCATAGGAGATGAAGCTTTTCCTTAAAAGCCCAATATAATGAGGCCTTACCCTCCAAAGGATCTAGATTACTGATGAGTAGAGCTAGAAGAACTGTAGAATGTGCTTTCGGAATGCTAACTCAGAAATTTGGTGTACCGAAAACATCAATGGAATTGATGACCATCGTCAAGACATGAGGAGCCTATCACCAACAATGAATACAAGGCCAACAGCAGAAGCCATGTCAATTCGCGACACTCTGAGAGAATGAATACTTTGTCTCACCAGGTGGAGCTGTCGAGTGGCAGGACAGAAACATCCACTGATACATACATTCACTGCAGAAGAAAGGACCACACCAGTTGATACCATATCACATCTACTTTGTATATAGGTTTAGCAATATACGGAAGATTGTATTTAAACAAATACAGATATGTTAATTTTACTATTTTGTCGTATTAACAACCTTTTACTTTCAGAATAGCATTTATGTGACGTGGCATACCGTAGTATTTGGTGAAGGAAATCAGAGGAACAGAGACGATAATAGCAGGATATAATATTTCTTTAATATCTAACATATACTCCTAAGAGTAATTCCCTTTATTCCTTTAATTCCCTTTAATGTTTAAAAATGGAACTGTATATTAATGAAGTAAGAAAGAAGGAATTAAGGAGAAACAAGTTAATAATAATTATTATTGTCACCTATCATGATACAACTTTTCGCAAAAGAACTCAATGTATACGTAGCCTAGTCACTATACTCATATGTAGTAATTAGGCTTCATTTACAGAATAATTATAAATATCCTTATTTTTACATTTCCCATTTTTTCTTTTTCTTTTTGTCTTACCTGCAAAACAATATGTCCTAAATCTTAACGACATTTAATAACATACATACATATACATATATACACACATGTAACTTGTACTGTATAGACCTAATAAGTAAATAACTTACCTTTGCATATCATTTCTGTAGCAATATCCTTCCATAACGCAGCAATGGTATCACGATCTTGGTGCAGAGGATCACTAGTATCATATATGTATAGCACGTCGTTCACGTACTAAATTGATGAGGAGATCCATTATCATGATGTTTATTCCTCGGCTGAATCGCCTTAAATAATGAAAAAAAAGGGTCATTGAATTTGAATCGCCAGGAATCGCCATGAATTGAATTGAATCAATTAGCCCGGTGGAAACGGTTACATTTAAACTAGTGTGGCGATTCACGAATCGCGTTGATTCTTCATTAATTGAATCTAATCGAATTGCTTGTTGTAAACGCAGCCTAAGTTACTGTGCCAAATACTTTGGAAAAAATGCCAAGTAAAGAATTTTGAGAGTTCAAAGTGGTGTAGATCTTTTCACTAAAGGAAGTTGAGGCGTCAAATGTACTGAGTCCATGCCTAAAAGCAAACTGTTCCGGTGATACAATAGACCTCTGACCTTGACCTTACGCAGAGAGAGAGAGAGAGAGAGAGAGAGAGAGAGAGAGAGAGAGAGAGAGAGAGAGAGAGAGAGAGAGAGAGAGAGAGAGAGAGAGAGAGATGAGAATTTTCATTCATATTGAACACCATCTCTCTCTCTCTCTCTGTTGACAAATTGCTTTACTGAGAAAATCGAGGTTCCCACCTGGCAATTTTGGTGAACGAACACCCGGTGAAGTGTAGATAGAGGCAAGCAAGAGTTAGCGGTGCACGGCTTGGCATTCATCCTGACTGTCAAGGTGGAGGCTTAATGTTGTGGTGATGAGACCGGAAGTGTTTGTGTTCAGTGGTGTTTAACTCTTTCACTGCATTCTACATCACAACACAGTGCTAAAACAACATATTAACCAACATCAAGAAAAACGATAGAAATGATCATTAAGGGGGTATATTTAAAGTCTTCTAGCTGGTAGATTGCTTTGAGTTGGCTTAGTAAAGAGGAATAATCTAGGTGATGGTTTGTTTGTTAATGTCAAAAAAGGAGGCGAGGCATTCTGCATTTCACGTGCGAATATGTTGTGGGGAAAGTCACCACATAGCCATTGCAGTCTCTTAAGAACTATCTTTTCCACGATTTTGTCTCTGCAACAGAGCAGAGAGATGAGCCTGTAGGCAACAGGTTGCTTTGGTTTGGGTATTGGGGTGATGTTGGCTTGCTTCCACGATTTTATAATGGTATTTTTTAATTGTCATATATATATATATATATATATATATATATATATATATATATATATATATATATATATATATATATATATATACAGATACACACACACACACACACACACACACACACACACACACTCACACACACACACACACACACACGCACACATTTTATTTTTTTTATAGCACTTACATTTACATACACTTTACAATGCACTTACATTTACATACGCCTTATGACACACTTACATTTACATACACTTTACAATGCACTTACATTTACATACGCCTTATGACACACTTACATTTACATATACTTTACAATGCACTTACATTTACATACGCCTTATGATACACTTACATTTACATACACTTTACAATGCACTTACATTTACATACGCCTTATGACACACTTACATTTACATACACTTTACAATGCACTTACATTTACATACGCCTTATGATACACTTACATTTACATACACTTTACAATGCACTTACATTTACATACGCCTTATGATACACTTATATTTACATACACTTTACAATACATTTACATTTACATACGCCTTATGATACACTAACATTTACATACACTTAACAATACATTTACATTTACATACATTTTAAATACATTTGAAATACTACGCTTATATTTACATACACTTTACAACATACTTACATTTACATACATTTTAAATACATTCGATTTATTACGCTTATATTTACATACACTTTACAATATACTTACATTTACATACATTTTAAATACATTCGATTTATTACGCTTATATTTACATACATTTTACAATACACTTACATTTACTTACATTTAAATGCGTTCGAGTTATTACCCTTATATTTACACACACTTTACAATGCACTTAATTTTACATACAATTAAATACATTCGATTTATTATGCTTACATTTACATACACTTTACAAAACTCTTACATTTACATATATTTAAATATATTCAGTTTATAACAATTAGATTTACATACCCTTTACAAAACACTTACATTTACATACATGCATTCAAACTGAAATGCTTAACAAAACTGTTAATATTCATAGATACATATCACTGACCATTATTCTCTAACTTAAAATCTTATTCTCTAACTTAAATATCTAACTTCCATAAATATATTCCTTTTTATCACAATTATTTTTCTATCAATAATTTTCCTTAAATATAATATTCTTTTAATATTTTTTATTTATTTTATAATACTTTGATTTTTTTTCTAAAGTGTAAATATTTTTTCCTTTTATATATATATATATATATATATATATATATATATATATATATATATATATATATATATATATATATATATATATATATATATATATATTCCTGAAAGTATTTTTTGTCCAAACGTAAAGGAAACCTCGCCCCCTCCCCCCCTCCCTTGTCCCTCCCTCCATCCCACCCACACGCTACTGCGGCGCAGGAGTGTTCGGCCACCAGTCTCCCTCTCCTCCCCCTCTCCCTATCCTTCTCTTCCTTCTGACTCCCCCACTCCCCTTTCCTCACTCCCCACTACCCTCTTTCCAGTCCTTCTTGCAGAGGAACTCCTTCTTCCACACCACTCCCACCACCACTGGGCCGGTGAAACCTGCCCAGGGGGACGTGGTGGTGGAGGTGGCGCCACTCTCCTCCCTGTCCCGGCTGCAGAGGAACTACTTCTTCCACACCACTCCCACCACAACTGGCCCGGTGAAGCCAGGCCAGCAGGGCGTGGTGGCCTCCATGCTCTGTCCCTTACCGCACTCCACCTTCTCACCACCCACTCTCTCCTCATTCCGCTCACCGCTACACACAAACTGTTTCTTCCATACTACACCCACGATGACTGGCCCGGTGAAGCCGGGGCAGCGGGGCTTGGTGGCCACGAACCTGTCTACCTGCCTCCCCTGGCCAGACACTCCTGCCACGCCGGTCTTTGGGCTTTCTGGCTCCCACCGCCTGCGCCACCACCCTTTCTGGAGGCGGCGCCACACCTTGGAGAGGAAGCCTCGCTTCCTCTTCTCCCTACCGTCGGCCATGTTGCTTGGCGGTGTGGAGACTGCGGCTGCGCGGGTTAGTGTTATTCAATACCTTTGGTGCAGAGCACAGGCGACACACCGCCGGGTCCTTGTGCACACTGTTCCTGGGAACCAGGGGTGACGGAAGTCATACAGTACAAGTACCTGCCGCCACATGGACACCTTTCCAAGAAAATTATATTTTTCATTTATGACAAATTCATCTTGCCATCAACTCCAACCTCTCTCTCCCTCATTCTTTCTCTCTCTGTGTATCAATTGCACTACACACCATAAAAACATCTATGAGTCTTTCACTACCTTGCAGTATAGCTTGCTGGAATTTATGATAATCACTTCGCTTCAAGATACACATCCCAGCTACATGAATTGTTAAAGGAAATATTGGAGGTTGGAGTTGATGGTGAGACAGCATTTGTCACAAAGGAAAAATTACATATATTTGTCTCCTATACTGAGTGTGGACTTGTAGATAAACATAGTACATTTAATAGTTATATAGAGGGGATTGACATCTCCGTTCCCTTTACTACCACCATATCTGTATTAGTATATACAGTTAATGTGTATGCTAAATAGAATACAATACTTGCCTCAGAATATCACGTGAAGTAATTCTACTTCCCGAACAATACCATCACTCGTGAATTGACCACCATATGTACGTACAGGTGCATACCAAGACGGCTAGCCATTCATTTCAGGTACGGAAAAAAAAAACTACCTTAATTTAGAAAAGTATATTAACTTCCACTTTTCTGTATTAACAAAAGCCTTTGATATGAAAACTTTATTTTAGAAGTCTAAATGTATATTTTTCTAGTCCGTATACTTTCTAGAGGAGAGAAATTTCAAGTGAATTACTTCATTGCCATTCTCTCTCTCTCTCTCTCTCTCTCTCTCTCTCTCTCTCTCTCTCTCTCTCTCTCTCTCTCTCTCTCTCTCTGGTAAACTCTGGAACTCTATTCCTGCTTCTGTATTTCCACCTGCCTATCACTTGAACTGTTTCAAGAGAGAGGTATCAAGACACTTATCCCATTCTTTTGGCACATGAATCCGGACTTTCCAGGGACCGGGACTAAAGTGGGCTATTTTGTTTTATTTTTGTTGCCCTTGGCCGCCTCCCTTCTACACACACAAAAAAAAAAAAAAGAAGATTAGGAAGGTGGGAAAGGATTTTACAGGATAATGACGATGTAAGAGCATGGCGAGCCATCGACTGGAAAGGGAATTACAGGATGTCAACGCATAATAATGATAGTGTGCCAAGCGGCGAATGTTTTAAGATTCATTTTGAAGTTATTTTAAACCCTTCTCAACCATCCCACGATTATGATATTAGCACTGATGTTACAATTCCTATCCTAGACGAGCTGATCTCTCAAGAAGAGGTGTGAGAAGCTTGCAGCCTGATAAAGCTTGTGGCCCGACGGAGTTTCTCGCGGCATCTTCTCTCTGTTACCTGCTCACTCGATAATTGCTACTTTGTTTAATGACATATTTTCAGACAATGAGTACCCTACATCATGGGCAAGATCAAAAATGTTCACCGTCTATAAGAAAGGGCACAGAGAAGACCCATACAGTGACGGGGGCATCAGTGTGACCAAATTGTATGACATTGTAATTTTTAGGCGATTATAGGATTGGTTTAAACCTTGCCGTGAGCAGGCAGGGGCACAATGGAAGCGGGGATGCCTTGAGCATATAGCAACTTGTGCATGATCACTAATTCAGCAAAAAGGAAAATATATATATATATATATATATATATATATATATATATATATATATATATATATATATATATATATATATGTAGCTTTTATTGACTTTTCAAAAGCTGCCTCCGCCTTTCCGCAGGCTGATGTGACGTTCAACCTGTGTGTGTGTGTGTGTGTGTGTGTGTGTGTGTGTGTGTGTGTGTGTGCGTGTGTGGTGTGTGTGTGTGTGTGTGTGTGTGTGTGTGTGTGTGTGTG
This sequence comes from Callinectes sapidus, assembly GCA_020233015.1. NCBI lineage: Eukaryota > Metazoa > Arthropoda > Malacostraca > Decapoda > Portunidae > Callinectes > Callinectes sapidus. Next base: position 4,164,073 of record CM035178.1, on the reverse strand, counting down.
TGTGTGTGTGTGTGTGTGTGTGTGTGTGTCTTACTAGTGCCGTCTCCACCTGTATTTATTGAACCAGGCATCACCAAGTGTGATGGCAGCTGCCCCCACCTTTCCGCAGGCTGCTGTGACGGTCAACCTCTGTGTGTGTGTGTGTGTGTGTGTGTGTGTGTGTGTGTGTGTGTGTGTGTGTGTGTGTGTGTGTGTGTGTGTGTCTGTGTGTGTGTGTGTGTGTGTGTGTGTGTGTGTGTGTGTGTGTGTGTGTTCTGTGCGTGTGTGTGTGTGTGTGTGTGTGTGTGTGTGTGTGTGTGTAGGCACATATATGCACATACACATACGCACATACACATACATACATACATACATACGCACACACGCACATACACATGCACATATAGACACATACACACATACACATACGCACATACACATACAAACATACGCATACACACACGTACACACATACACATGCTCATATAGACACACATACACATACGCACATACACATACATACATACGCACACACGCACATACAAACATGCACACATACCTATGCACATATAGACACATACACACATACACATACACACATACATACATACACATATATACCTACACATATATACATCGAAACATACACATAAATACACAGGTACCTACATCTTCAAGTAGATACATACACACATACGTATCACACATACACATACATACTACATACATACATACACACATTCATACATACATACATACATACATACACACATACATACATACATACACATACATGCATTTATCAGTTCTGAACAAAGTGCCAGCCAATGAATGCCTTGTATCAGTGCCAGCCTGGCAGGCTAACACGTCACCAGTGTTTCGTGACAAGACAGGACATGAGTGCCACGTGTTCACAGTACAGTTCGGTACATAGCTTTTTGCTGGCACAGAGATGGTCACCAGTGTTGTGTGTTGAGATGCCAGCTGGTTGAGAGCTGCCCGCCCTGGCGCCGGGGTGGGCAGCTGTGCTGAGGGCGCGGGGCCCTCTTCTGGACTCCTTCACCTTTTGTGTTGCTGTCGTCGCCGCCGCACACGGACTTGTGCACAAGCGTACGCCAGCAGAAGGACCACGGCCAGTCCACAGAGCAGCCAGTGCACGGACGGTGTGGCCTCAGGCCTGGCCACCAGCGTGCCAGTTGGCACAGCCAGGCTTCCTACCAAGGCGAGCGCCAGCCGTCCGTGCCTCCTCATGCCGTGGTGTCGGTGTCCCTCCTCTTTCCCCTCTTCAGTCTGCCGCCGCGTCCTCCTCACCTCCGCGGCCAGCAGCAGGTCGTGCTCCCGTATTAGCTCGGGGAACACCGCGCCAGAGTCGGGGAATCTTACTGGTGGAGGGAGTGGAAGCGGCCCAAGGTGCTCTTCCCTGGCGCCGGTGGGGGTGTCTGGGACTGGGGCTGGGGCGTCCGGGACTGGCGCTGCTACACTGGCCAGAGGGGCGGCCTTGGACAGGGCAGGGGTCCCTGAGGCAGGGACGCTGTGCCGCCACATGTCACCCAGGCTGCCCTCTCTGGTGCAGCAGCCGCGCTCGTCACCGCCGCCACCGCCGCCACCGCCTTTCACCACCACCGGCACCTGCACCGGCACAACCTCGTCCTCTGCACCCTTACAGCAGCAGCAGCAGCTGCGGAAGCAGCGAGCGAGGCAGTGCCACCAGCAGGTCGCGGAGTAGTGCATGGCCAGGAACACCTCGTCCTCCTGCTGCTGCTGAGCCATCAGGCGGCGGAAGTTAAATACGCCCTTGTGTTTGACGTCACTTCCGAGCAGGCAATACAGCTGCAGGGCGAAGTTCCTGTAGCTGAGCAGCTTGGCCATGTCCACGGGCACCGCCATGGCCTGCTCGTTGCGCCACCAGTTGCCGGGCAGGCGCGTCCACCTCGCCTTCTACAGCGGGATGGAGGCCAGCTTGCAGCGGTAGGGGAACACCAGTGCGCCGCGGTCCTTGGCAACCACACGCACGCGCTGTGGCCTTTTCCCTCCATAAGGGATGGTCACCTCCACGCGCATAGTCAACATTTTTTTGTTGCCAGTCATTTTTGTTGGTGAGGAGTAATTAAAAAGGTCCTCACTTCTACTTTCTTGCCCGTCACGAGTTCCTGGATGTTCATTCTGTGGAACCTAACACCACCACCACCACCACCACCACCACCACCACCACTACTCTCGTTTTTTGGCCGTCACGAGGTCCTGGATATTCCTTCTGTGGAACCTACCACCACCACCACCACTTAGTATATATTGTTTTGTCAGAGATAGACCATTTGAAAGGTGTTCCAGAGGGCAGTAACAAGAAGATGATGGACACGGTTAGCACAGTGGAACGGTCTTGGTTAGATCTGAAGAAGTTTGACAAGGAAAGGGACATAGAGAATGCAGTAACACTATCGAAGATAGAACGTATTCTTCCTGCTAGTTAAAGAGAGATTAGTTTATGAAGAATGATGAGAATCATAGATTCGAAGAAATGGTTAAATTCTTAGTGAAAGAACGTAATGTCATTCAATTGATATGGAGGTAGAGACTCTTCATATTAGTTGTGGTAATGTCGCAGCTCACAACAACCTTGCACAAAATGTCTGTGAAGCATCAATAGGCTTGGCTTTCATTATTGAGAATTTGACCCGTAACCAGGAAAATGATTGACACCATACTATTTTGAATTGGCGTAATCTAAAGTCGTGCATATCAGGTAATCTCTGTGTAGCCATTAAGTTAGTTGGTGTGTTAGCAAGCAAAACACTTCATCATTTCAGCCATACTGTCGGTTACTCGTACTCCACAAGTGCTATCCAGTTCAGCATTTTATTATCAAGCGAGAAAAAATTCAGCAAGTGAGATAGTCTCAGCGTCAGCAAGCGGTGTCAGCCTCGAGGTGTTACTTTGTAGTTAGAGAGGCAGAAAGGTAGACAGACAAGCCCCCCCACCCCACCACCCAAAAAAAAAAAAAAAAAAATAGGCGAGCAAGCCGACATAAAAATAGAAAGACAGATAGACAATCTGAACCACGGACTGAACAATTCACGCACACACACACACACACACACACACACACACACACACACACACACACACACACACACACACACGTAAACAAATGGACTCTCTGGTAGAAAACAAACAAAGGATGAAAGTGTGACAGAATAAAGAACACAGGGCACAGTTACACAATTAGATAAATGAACGAACGAGAATGTAAACAACAGGTGTCACTCGCCCACATTCTAAGCCTGTAGGAGTCGTGGTGATGGTGGTGGTGGTGGTGGTGGTGGTGGTTGAAGCCTCGTCACTGTTTATGTACATTATACTGGTGTTGTGGTATTTACAATCGTTATCTCTCTTAGTTTATCTTTCGTTCCTACTTCACTTTTTTCTATTCTAGGGAATTATAATCGTGTTTGTTGCCTTTCTTTCAAGTGGTCCACATTTCTTTGTATCATTCACTTTTATTCATCTTTAATCTGAATAGACGATTTTATTGACATTAATCTTCCTGCCTCCACAGATTCTCCTTAATGTCAATAAAATCGTCTATTCATATTCAAAACTCGCGGTAAAAAGATGTCGAAGTATTGAAGACGTTAAGTTTAAGGTTTCTTCTTTCCCTTCGTTCGTGCGATTGTGAAAATGGTTATCTTTAATTTTCATTTGATTTAAAAGAAAAGACCACATCTTTGTCTCGTTTTCTCTTTTTCCTCACGTTACATCAAGAAACGAAACTGGAAGCGTAGTTTTCCTTTACCACCTTTAATACGTTCTCTCATCCAGAGGATAGAGAAAACCTCTTATAAACTCAATAATGCAGTTACTGCTGTAGACTTTAATAAAACATATATATATATATAT
>CM035178.1:4149674-4159697 GCA_020233015.1 Callinectes sapidus | reverse complement strand
TTTTACTCACCTCCCCAACTGCTAACTCTATACAGGGACCTCATCTGCCCATGTATGGAGTGTGCTTCATATGTTTGGGGAGGCTCCACTCATACAGTTCTTTTGAACAGAGTGGAATCAAAAGCTTCTCGTCTTATCAACTCCTCTCCTCTGACTGACTGTCTTCAGCCTCTTTCTCATCGCCGCAATGTTGCAGCTCTTGCTCTCTTTTAACTCTCCCTCCATGCTAACTGCTCTTCTGATCTCGCTAACTGCGTGCCTCCCCTGCTCCCACGGCCTCGCTGCACAAGACTTGCTTCTTCCTCTCACCCCTATTCTGTCCACCTCTCTAATGCAAAAGTTAACCAGTATTCTCAGTCTTTCATCCCTTTCTCTTGTAAACTCTGGAACTCTCTTCCTGCTTCTGTATTTCCACCTGCGTATCACTTGAATTGTTTCAAGAGAGAGGTATCAAAACACTTATCCCATTCTTTTGGCACATGAACCCGGACTTTCCAGGGACCGGGACTAAAGTGGGCTATTTTGTTTTTATTTTTGTTTGCCCTTGGCCGCCTCCCTTCTACATACAAAAAAAAAAAAAAGATTAAGAAGGTGGGAAAAGGATAATGACGATGTAAGAAGAGCATGGCGAGCCATCGACTGGAAAGGGAATTACAGGATGTCAACGCATAATAGTGATGGTGTGCCAAGCGGCGAATGTTTTAAGATTCATTTTGAAGAGATTTTAAACCCTTCTCAATCATCCCACGATTATGATGTTAGCACTGATGTTACTATTCCTATCCTAGACGAGCCGATCTCTCAAGAAGAGGTCTCTGTTACTGCTCACTCGATAATGGTTATTGCTACTTTGTTTAATCGAATAATTTCAGACAATGAGTACTCTATATCATGGGCAAGGGCAAAAAATGTTTGCCATCTATAAGAAAGGGCACAGGGAAAACACATACAATTACGGGGGCATCAGTGTGACCAAATTGTATGACATTGTAATTTATAGGCGATTATACGATTGGATTAAACCTTGCCGTGCGCAGGCAGGGGCACAATGGAAGCGGGGATGCCTTGAGCATATAGCAACTTGTGCATGATCACTGATTCAGCAAAAAGGAAAAAAAATATATATATGTAGCTTTTATTGACTTTTCAAAAGCTGCCTCCGCCTTTCCGCAGGGTGATGTTACGTTCAACCTGTGTGTGTGTGTGTGTGTGTGTGTGTGTGTGTGTGTGTGTGTGTGTGTGTGTGTGTGTGTGTGTGTGTTATTATTGACGTCTCCACTTATATTTATTGAACCAGGCATCACCAAGTGTGATGGCAGCTGCCCCCACCTTTCCGCAGGCTGCTGTGATGTTCAATCTGTGTGTGTGTGTGTGTGTGTGTGTGTGTGTGTGTGTGTGTGTGTGTGTGTGTGTGTGTGTGTGTGTCTTACTAGTACCGTCTCCACCTGTATTTATTGAACCAGGCATCACCAAGTGTGATGGCAGCTGGCCCCACCTTTCCGCAGGCTGCTGTGACGGTCAACCTCTGTGTGTGTGTGTGTGTGTGTGTGTGTGTGTGTGTGTGTGTGTGTGTGTGTGTGTGTTCTGTGTGTGTGTGTGTGTGTGTTCAAGTTCAAGTTCAAGTTCATATATTTTATTCCATAAGTCCATACATTTGCGATGAAAATTAAATTATAGGAAAATGGAGAAAAGCCTGCAGAGATAAAATCTCGTAAGCAGACCTGTAGATATTAATCATTTTCTTTTACAACTCAGTCAAATTCGTAAAAAAAAAACAAAGATAACATTTAAGACAACACAAATAGCTTATAATATTCGTAAATGCAAACTATTTTTCTAAAGAGAAAAGAAAATACAAAACGAAGAGAAATAATAATCCAGTAACAAATATGTAATTACAACGACAAAAAAACATTAATAATAATAATAGCTAATGCAGTACTACTACTACTAATAATAATAATAATGATGATGATCATAATGTAACTTTCACACACAGGAAACAAACAACTATATCCATATAGCAAACAAATATAAGCGTATGGTATACTTGGAAACTTTGTACACATACATGAATAATAACAAACACACAAAGAAAATATTATTGTTCTTGAAGATGGAGGAGATGTTTTTTTACTCTGAATTTGAAGCTATTTAGTGACAATGAATTGACTTCACATTTTATTGAGGTTGGTAGACAGTTCCAAATTTCCGGTCCAAGACACATAATTGAATTTTTAAAAAGAGTCGTTCTAAAAGGAGGACAAACCATGTTTATCTGGTTGCCTCGAGTAACACGAGTATGTTCTTGAATAGAAAAAATGTTGGAATTATTCTTTAATGATTTAAAAATGTCTAGTAAGAGGAAGTATTTATGAATATTGCTTAATTTCATTAATTTTTTATTAGAAAATATCATCTCAGTTGACTCATATTTTCTCTTATAGAATATCATTCTCAGAATAGATTTTTGGTTTCTGATTAATACATTTAAGAAAGATGGCCAAGTACAACCCCATATGGATATGCAATACAATAGTTTTGAGTAACATAAAGTATAATAAAGTGTTAACATTGATTCAACACTTAAATTATCTCTAATACAATATAAAATTCCGGTGATTTTTGATAAAATTAAAGATACATTTGATATATGTTCCCTCCAGTTTAAATTCTCATCAACTGTGACTCCTAGAAATTTTGTAGTTTTAACACGATCAATAACGTTACGACCTAATTTCACTGGTTCTAATTCATGAGCCAAAGATCTATTTTGAAACAACATAACATGTGTCTTCTTAATGTTTAACATTAATCTATTAACTTTTATCCATTTGTAAACATTATTTAATGCTCTAGACAATTTAGCATGAAGAACATTGATGTCAGGATCAGAAACTGTGAAACAAGTGTCATCTGCATATAAGGTAAAATGAGCATTACAACTGGAATTTACAATATCATTTATATAAATTAAAAACAAAATAGGACCTAATATGGAACCATGAGGGACACCCTGTTTAATAATCTTATATTCGGAAAAAGAATTATTGCAATATACTAATTGTTTACGGTTGGAAAGATAACTCTTTAATAGATCAAGAACTGGTTCCCGTACCCCAATATTATTTAATTTATTCAGTAAAATTTCATGGTTTAGAGTGTCGAAAGCTTTGGAAATATCAAGAAACACGCTAGCAACGAAAGTTTTTCTGTCTGATTCGGTGTAAACTTTTGAAACAAAATTCAAAACCCCTGCCTGTGTAGATAATTTTTTTCTGAAACCAAACTGGCATTTAGATAATAAATTATGGTCCTCAAGAAAAGCACAGAGTCGACATGCAATTGCCTTCTCAAAAATTTTGCTTATAGATGGTAAAATTGATATTAGTCTATAGTTATTAATTTCATTTACATCCCCAACTTTGCGAATTGGTAGAGCTTTAGCAATCTTAAGTTTGTCAGGGAAAATACCGCCCCCAAAAGATAAATTTATGATATATGTAAGTGGAATCAAAATGATAGTTAAACTTTGTTTTAATAAAGTGGCAGTAATTTCATCAAACCCAGAGGAATTTGATTTTAAAGAATTATTGTAACTTGCAACTTCTTTTTCATCACAAGGAAATAGGAACATCGAAAAATTGGCAGCGGTTTGAAAATAATTATTATTATCAGTGACTTCATTATCATCATTAGTATATGAATTGTCAAGTATGTTAATAAAATGGTTGTTAAAGGCATCAGGTGTATCCGAATCAGTAATGTTATTCAGGTGAATAGTTACATTACCGCTGGATTGTTCTGTTCTACCCATAAGTTTATTAATTGTTATCCATGTTTCTTTAGGATTTCCCTGTGATGATTTAAGTTTATTCTTATAGTAATTGTTTTTTTGCCTTTCGCAACAATGTTGTCAAGATGTTTCTGTAGGCTTTATATTTAGTTTTATAAGTCATGGGCCATTTACTTGCCAGTCTGGAAAGTCTGTTCTTCTCTTTTATGCTTTGTACTAGTCCTGAAGTTAAATAATAACCACTAGTGGATGTTTTTTGTTTACTATATTTAAGAGGAAAATTTGCTTGTAATGCATCGCTATATAATTTGTGGAATAACTCATAAGCAGAGTTAGGACAGTCAGTTCAGAGCACTTCATCCCAACTCAGCCGCGCCACGTCCTGCACAAAGCTGCTCACGTTCCCAGGACTGAACACCCTCCCCAACACACGCGGCGTCGGCTGCGTTGGGCTGACGTACTCACGAAAACACGAAACAACTGGGAAGTGATCAGAGATGTCAGTATATATGATATAATTGGAGATATTCTTTTCAATTTGGTTAGACCAGATATGGTCTATCAGTGAAGCAGTGTTGTCAGTGACCCTGGTGGGCTTGGTAGTCATAGGTAGTAGTAAATTATTATACATTAAACTAAGAAAATCAATTAGATGTGGGGTATTCTGATTGAGTAATTTAAGATTCCAATCACCTAAAATGTACACAGCCTTATAGGTTTTTGAACTAATGTAATCAAGAATAGTACTAATTTTATCTATAAAGTCATTTATATTACTATTTGGAGGTCGATAAATCGAGGCTAAGAAAAAAGTATTTTTGTCACGTTGTGCCTCGACACAGACACACTCCAGACTTGGATGACACATACTCACGTCCTGTAACAGTGATGAGGTGTACTTCTCACTCACATACAAGGCTACTCCACCGCCATGCCTGTTGCGGTGTTTACAATACATCGAGTACTTAGGGATAGTATACAGTGGAGCAATGTAACCGTCGAGTTTCGTTTCAGAAAAACCCATAACGTCAAAGCGTGTTTTATACAAACTCAGAATTTGATCTTGAACACACTGCATGTTTGATGATATGCTGGTAATATTCATGGAGAAAATAGTAAAAGACCCGCGATCAACTAGAAAGTTATCACCCATGGTTACATATTTAGAATGAGGAATACTTGAAATACTTGAGTATGTGTGTGTGTGTGTGTGTGTGTGTGTGTGTGTGTGTGTGTGTGTTCTGTGTGTTCTGTGTGTGTGTGTGTGTGTGTGTGTGTGTGTGTGTGTAGGCACATATATGCAAATACACATACGCACATACACATACATACATACATACAAACGCACACACGCACATACACATGCACATATAGACACATACATATACGCACATACACATACAAACAAATGCATACACACACGTACACACATACACATGCTCATATAGACGCACATACACATACGCACATACACATACATACATACGCACACACGCACATACAAACATGCACACATACCTATGAACATATAGACACATACACACATACACATACACACATACATACATACACATACATACCTACACATACATACATCGAAACATACACATAAATACACAGGTACCTACATCTTCAAGTAGATACATACACACATACGTATCACACATACACATACATACTACATACATACATACACACATACATACATACATACATACATACATACATACATACATACATACATACACACACACATACATACATACACATACAAGCATTCATCAGTTCTGAACAAAGTGCCAGCCAATGAATGCCTTGTATCAGTGCTAGCCTGGCAGACCAACACGTCACCAGTGTTTCGTGACAAGACAGGACATGAGTGCCACGTGTTCACAGTACAGTTCAGTACATAGCTTTTTACTGGCACAGAGATGGTCACCAGGGTTGTGTGTTGAGATGCCAGCTGGTTGAGAGCTGCCCGCCCTGGCGCCGGGGTGGGCAGCTGTGCTGAGGGCGCGGGGCCCTCTTCTGGACTCCTTCACCTTTTGTGTCGCTGTCGTCGCCGCCGCACACGGACTTGTGCACAAGCCTACGCCAGCACAAGGACCACGGCCAGTCCACAGAGCAGCCAGTGCACGGACGCCGTGGCCTCAGGCCTGGCCACCAGCGTGCCAGTTGGCACAGCCAGGCTTCCTACCAAGGCGAGCGCCAGCCGTCCGTGCCTCCTCATGCCGTGGTGTCGGTGTCCCTCCTCTTTCCCCTCTTCAGTCTGCCGCCGCGTCCTCCTCACCTCCGCGGCCAGCAGCAGGCCGTGCTCCCGTATTAGCTCGGGGAACACCGCGCCAGAGTCGGGGAATCTTACTGGATGAGGGAGTGGAAGCGGCTCAAGGTGCTCTTCCCTGACGCCGGTGGGGGTGGCTGGGGCTGGGGCTGGGGCGTCCGGGACTGGCGCTGCTACACTGGCCAGAGGGGCGGCCTTGGACAGGGCAGGGGTCCCTGAGGCAGGGACGCTGTGCCGCCACATGTCACCCAGGCTGCTCTCTCTGGTGCAGCAGCCGCGCTCTTCACCGCCGCCACCGCCGCCACCGCCGCCACCGCCTTTCACCACCACCGGCACCTGCACCAGCACCACCTCGTCCTCTAAACCCTTGCAGCAGCAGCAGCTGCGGAAGCAGCGGGCGAAGCAGTGCCACCAGCAGGTCGCGGAGTAGTGCATGGCCAGGAATACCTCGTCCTCCTGCTGCTGCTGAGCCATCAGGCGGCGGAAGTTAAATACGCCCTTGTGTTTGACGTCACTTCCGCGCAGGCAATACAGCTGCAGGGCGAGGTTCCTGTAGCTGAGCAGCTTGGCCATGTCCACGGGCACTGCCATGGCCTGCTCGTTGGGCCACAAGTTGCCGGGCAGGCACGTCCACCTCGCCTTGTACAGCGGGATGGAAGCCAGCTTGCAGAGGTAGGGGAAAACCAGTGCGCCGCGGTCCTTGGCAACCACACGCAAGCGCTGTGGCCTTGTCCCTCCATAAGGGATGGTCACCTCCACGCGAAGAGTCAACATTTTTTTGTTGCCAGTCATTTTTGTTGGTGAGGAGTAATTAAAAAGGTCCTCACTTCTACTTTCTTGCCCGTCACGAGTTCCTGGATGTTCCTTCTGTGGAACCTACCACCACCACCACTACTCTCGTTTTTTGGCCGTCACGAGTTCCTGGATGTTCCTTCTGTGAAACCTACCACCACCACCACTACTCTCGTTTTTTGGCCGTCACGAGTTCCTGGATGTTCCTTCTGTGGAACCTACCACCACCACCACTACTTAGTATATATTGTTTTGTCAGAGATAGACCATTTGAAAGGTGTTCCAGAGGGCAGTAACAAGAAAATGATGGACACGGTTAGCACAGTGGAACGGTCTTGGTTAGATCTGAAAAAGCTTGACAAGGAAAGAGACATTGAGAATGCAGTAAATCTATCGAAGATAGAACGTATTCTTCCTGCTAGTTAAAGAGAGATTAGTTTATGAAGAATGATGAGAATCATAGATTTGAAGAAATGGTTAAATTCTTAGCGAGAGAACGTAATGTCATTCAATATGATATGGAGGTAGAGACTCTTCATATTAGTTGTGGTAATGTCGCAGCTCACAACAACTTTGCACAAAATGTCCGTGAAACATCAATAGGCTTGGTTTCATTATTGAGAATTTGACCCGTAACCAGGAAAATGATTGACACCATGCTATTTTGAATTGGCGTAATCTAAAGTCGTGCATATCAGGGAATCTCTGTGTAGCCATTAAGTTAGTTGGTGTGTTAGCAAGCAAAACACTTCATCATTTCAGCCATACTGTCGGTTGCTCGTACTCCACAAGTGCTATCCAGTCCAGCATTTTATTATCCAGCGAGTAAAAATTCAGCAAGTGAGATAGCCTCAGCGTCAGCAAGCGGTGTCAGCCTCGAGGTGTTATTTTGTAGTTAGAGAGGCAGAGAGGTAGACAGACAAGCCCCCCCACCCCACCCCAAAAAAAAAAAAAAAAATAGGCGAGCAAGCCGACATAAAAACAGAAAGACAGATAGACAATCTGAACCACGGACTGAACAATTCACACACACACACACACACACACACACACACACACACACACACACACACACACACACACGCAAACAAATGGACGCTCTGGTAGAAAACAAGCAAAGGATGGAAGTGTGACGGAATAAAGAACACAGGGCACAGTTACACAGTTAGATAAATGGACGAACGAGAAGGTAAACAACAGCTGTCACTCGCACACATTCTAAGCCTGTAGGAGTCGTGGTGATGGTGATGGTGGTGGTGGTGGTTGAAGCCTCGTCACTGTTTATATACATTATACTGGTGTTATGGTATTTACAATCGTTATCTCTCTTGGTTTATCTTTCGTTACTACTTCACTTTTTTCTATTCTAGGGAATTATAATCGTGTTTGCTGCCTTTCTTTCAAGTGGTCCACATTTCTTTGTATCATTCACTTTTATTCATCTTTAATCTGAATAGACGATTTTATTGACATTAATCTTCCTGCCTCCACAGATTCTCCTTAATGTCAATAAAATCGTCTATTCATATTCAAAACTCGCGGTAAAAAGATGTCGAAGTATTGAAGACGTTAAGTTTAAGGTTTCTTCTTTCCCTTCGTTCGTGCGATTGTGAAAATGGTTATCTTTAATTTTCATTTGATTTAAAAGAAAAGACCACATCTTTGTCTCGTTTTCTCTTTTTCCTCACGTTACATCAAGAAACGAAACTGGAAGCGTAGTTTTCCTTTACAACCTTTAATACGTTCTCTCATCCAGAGGAAAGAGAAAACCTTATAAACTCAATAATGCAGTTACTGCTGTAGACTTGAATAAAACACACACACACACACACACACATACACACACACACACACACACACACACACACACACATATATAATATATATATAGAGAGAGAGAGAGAGAGAGAGAGAGAGAGAGAGAGAGAGAGAGAGAGAGAGAGAGAGAGAGAGAGAGAGAGAGAGAGAGAGAGAGAAGAGTGAATGAGAGAAAGAAAGAAAGAAAAAAAGGAAAGAAAGAAGAGTGAATGAAAGAGAGAGCGAGAGAGCGAACGAGCGAGCGAGAGAGAGAGAGAGAGAGAGAGAGAGAGAGAGAGAGAGAGAGAGAGAGAGAGAGAGAGAGAGAGAGAGAGAGACGAGAGAGAGAGAGAGAGAGAGAGAGAGAGAGAGAGAGAGAGAGAGAGAGAGAGAGAGAAAGGGATAAGTAGATAAGTGGTTACATGGATCGTTTGAAGGATGGATGAATGGATAAATATGTGAACAAATCTTTCCTCACTGTTTCTTAAATGTTAACCAAATGATTCCTGGGGCCATATTCTTAAACTTTTCTGTGCCACATCACCGCTACTTTCAGAATCGCCTAGTTGAAGTTTCTAAAGGCTACAGAGACAGACTGACAAAATTTCTGCATTATTAGTAGGAGAAAACCTTTAAGGAACTTGGCCCATCATCTCTGTGGCCAATGAAAATAGCCTTGGTGAGAGAGCAAAGCGTTTCTGAATACAGGCCTCTGGTGAAGGTGTGGCTTAAGAAAAGGATCATGTTACTTTCTCTTAATGGTATCCTCAACAATACGTGTGTGTGTTGCAGAGAGTACAAGAGAGAAAAGCCTGACTACGAGAGTGGAAAGTGGCAGGTGTGACTGTGTGTTTGAAACAATGAGCATTACTTAAATTCCTCTGTTGCAGGCGTTGCTTGTCGTACGAGTCGAGGCGGGCTGAGGTATCGTCATTAAGGCCAAACTGAGGGAGGGACACATACACACACGCGCACACACACACACGCACACACACACACACACACACACACACACACACACACACACACACACACACACACACACACACACACACACACACACACACACACACACGATGAGAGACTGGAAAAAGGATAATCTAACAATCTATTTCATATCTACGTTGTTAGGTAGTTATGAACCTGGGTGTCTACTTACTCGTAGCCCAATTCAGACGACATCACACACACACCCACACACACACACACACACACACACACACACACACACACACACACACACACACACACACACACACTATTTCACCGGTATTCTCTGTCACCTTCCTCTTTTTCCATTACTTCTTTGCGTCATTCATTTTCGTCTCCACTACGACAACACTCTCCTGCAGTTCTT
>CM035178.1:4103516-4116349 GCA_020233015.1 Callinectes sapidus | reverse complement strand
AGAGAGAGAGAGAAGAGAAAAAAGAAAGGATGGCGGAGTCATGAAAATTAACGATACACTGCTTATGGTGGCTGTCCTCTTCCTCTGCTGCTGCTGTACCTTTATGTACCTGTATGGGAGAGACAAGGAATGCATTATGATTAGTTATTAACCTTACACACACAGGCGTTTTTCTTATGGTATTTAGTGCCAAGCTGCCTTCCTTCACTCTGGTAGTAGCATGTAAGAAACCTCTGTAACACGATTCATCGTCCTTGAAGATGCTCCCTACATGTTTTTCCTCCCATTTTATCTGTCCCTTCGAGTTAGTCTTTCTCCTTTTTCTTAGCTTACCTATTCCATTCTCCTCCATCCTTTCTTTTTTCTCTTATTCTATCTTTCATTTCCATTGTTCGTTTTATCTTGTTATCTTGTGTGATTTTTTCTATTGGCAAGGAGGGAAGCAGCAGGTTTGTTTATTTGTTTGTTTTTCTCCCATTTAATTTGTCTTTTTCATTCTTTTTTCTTTTTTATTCTATTTTTCTTCTCTGTTGTTCCTTCTATCTTATTTATTACCGTGCTTGAATTTATCTTCTGATGATAAAAAGATCGGCTACTTTTTCTCTGATTTGTTTCCCTCCATTATGGTCTTATTTATTTTTTTTCTCCTTTCTTCTTCCGTCTTTTTCTATTTGTTAGACTTGTTTTGAAAGATGATTAGGTAAACTTGTCTACAGGAATGATAAAAGTGTGTAGGCATGTTTGTTTTGTCTAAGTGTCTACTTATGATGCACTATCTTCTTACACAACTCTTTTGTCATGTAACAATTTTTTTTTTTTTTTTTTTTTCCCCATGAAATGTCATGGTGTGGCAAGGTTAAGTTTTGTGTCAGTAAGAATAAAGGAGGAAATTATGAGTAGAGTAGAGTAGAGTACAGAGCATCTTCAAGGACAGAGCTTTCACTTCTAAGTTGCTAATGTTTTCGTGACGTGTTCACTATACGAGTAAGCAGTTGCTGGAGTGAGTGATGTACGTGTCTCTCTGATTGCATTCTGATGCCTTAACCCCTTCAGTAATGGGACACATTTTTCCAAGAGTTTTGAGTGCGATTAGACGACTTTATTAACATAAGGAAGCCAGAGTTCTGATCTGAAGCTCTATTAAATCGACAAATAATGAGATAATAAATACGTCCCAGTACTGAAAAGGTTAAACTGTACCTGCACTTGTTTACAGACTCACCAGGAGACAATGGCACGCCCGGTCACGATGGTGAGGCCTGACCACTCTTTCATAGGTGTGGGTCTCTTCTGCCAACAGTCACAGAGGACCGAAGATTGAATGAATGGTTGCACAGAAGAGAGAGAGAGAGAGAGAGAGAGAGAGAGAGAGAGAGAGAGAGAGAGAGAGAGAGAGAGAGAGAGAGAGAGAGAGAGAGAGAGAGAGAGAGAGAGAGAGAGAAGGGGGAGTATTCATCAATTTTACCGTGTTCTAAAGCTACACAGTTGTTTCAAAATACTTAAGTACTTCCATAAAAGTTCTAAAAATGTTGTTAGGTAATTATGGGAAACATGATTTAGCGATGAAAAATGCTCAAACGGTTCTTGGTATAGGGGACAAAATATTCATAGGTGCCAGAGACTGCTTCGTTTATTCAGGTTCACACATAACAAAAATCAGGTTCTTTATTAACAAACACTGCTGTAGTCATAACATATAAAGATAGAAAGCCATAGGGGAAAAATTATGAAGAACTATCAGGGAATCCAGTTAGAAGAAACCAGTGAGCAGGAGTCAAGTAATGCTGGAAACTTGAGAGATAAGGAGCTCATGATACAAGAAAACCTGCATCGTGTAACACAAACATTATCCACGCCATAAAAAAGTAAAAAAAATATAATGAAACAAAAATAATTCCCTTTAAGATCAAGGAACTGAGTCTAAAACGTTGCCCTTTCACCGTGTGTGTGTGTGTGTGTGTGTGTGTGTGTGTGTGTGTGTGTGTGTGTGTTTACTGGCAAAAATATGACGGGGAAGAAAAGGAAGGTGGAAGAACTGCAGCAGTGTTGTCGTAGTGGAGACGAAAATGAATGACGCAAAGAAGTAATGGAAAAAGAGGAAGTTGACAGAGAATACCGGTGAAATAGTGTGTGTGTGTGTGTGTGTGTGTGTGTGTGTGTGTGTGTGTGTGTGTGTGTGTGTAGTCGACTGAATTGGGCTACAAGTAGACACCCAGGTTCATAACTACCTAACAACGTAGATATAGAAATAGATTGTTAGATTATCCTTTTTCCAATCTCTCATCGTGTGTGTGTGTGTGTGTGTGTGTGTGTGTGTGTGTGTGTGTGTGTGTGTGTGTGTGTGTGTGTGCGTGTGTGTGTGTGCGCGTGTGTGTATGTGTCCCTCCCTCAGTTTGGCCTTAATGACGATACCTCAGCCCGCCTCGACTCGTACGACAAGCAACGCCTGCAACAGAGGAATTTAAGTAATGCTCATTGTTTCAAACACACAGTCACACCTGCCACTTTCCACTCTCGTAGTCAGGCTTTTCTCTCTTGTACTCTCTGCAACACACACACGTATTGTTGAGGATACCATTAAGAGAAAGTAACATGATCCTTTTCTTAAGCCACACCTTCACCAGAGGCCTGTATTCAGAAACGCTTTGCTCTCTCACCAAGGCTATTTTCATTGGCCACAGAGATGATGGGCCAAGTTCCTTAAAGGTTTTCTCCTACTAATAATGCAGAAATTTTGTCAGTCTGTCTCTGTAGCCTTTAGAAACTTCAACTAGGCGATTCTGAAAGTAGCGGTGATGTGGCACAGAAAAGTTTAAGAATATGGCCCCAGGAATCATTTGGTTAACATTTAAGAAACAGTGAGGAAAGATTTGTTCACATATTTATCCATTCATCCATCCTTCAACCGATCCATGTAACCACTTATCTACTTATCCCTTTCTCTCTCTCTCTCTCTCTCTCTCTCTCTCTCTCTCTCTCTCTCTCTCTCTCTCTCTCTCTCTCTCTCTCTCTCTCTCTCTCTCTCTATATATATATTATATATGTGTGTGTGTGTGTGTGTGTGTGTGTGTGTGTGTATGTGTGTGTGTGTGTGTGTGTGTTTTATTCAAGTCTACAGCAGTAACTGCATTATTGAGTTTATAAGGTTTTCTCTTTCCTCTGGATGAGAGAACGTATTAAAGGTTGTAAAGGAAAACTACGCTTCCAGTTTCGTTTCTTGATGTAACGTGAGGAAAAAGAGAAAACGAGACAAAGATGTGGTCTTTTCTTTTAAATCAAATGAAAATTAAAGATAACCATTTTCACAATCGCACGAACGAAGGGAAAGAAGAAACCTTAAACTTAACGTCTTCAATACTTCGACATCTTTTTACCGCGAGTTTTGAATATGAATAGACGATTTTATTGACATTACGGAGAATCTGTGGAGGCAGGAAGATTAATGTCAATAAAATCGTCTATTCAGATTAAAGATGAATAAAAGTGAATGATACAAAGAAATGTGGACCACTTGAAGGAAAGGCAACAAACACGATTATAATTCCCTAGAATAGAAAAAATGAAATAGGAACGAAAGATAAATCAAGAGAGATAACGATTGTAAATACCACAACACCAGTATAATGTATATAAACAGTGACGAGGCTTCAACCACCACCACCACCATCACCATCACCACGACTCCTACAGGCTTAGAATGTATGCGAGTGATAGCTGTTGTTTACATTCTCGTTCGTCCATTTATCTAACTGTGTAACTGTGCCCTGTGTTCTTTATTCTGTCACACTTTCATCCTTTGTTTGTTTTCTACCAGTCCGTGGTTCAGATTGTCTATCTGTCTTTCTGTTTTTATGTCGGCTTGCTCGCCTTTTTTTTTCGGGGAAGGGGGCGGGGGGGGGGGGCTTGTCTATCTACCTTTCTGCCTCTCTAACTACAAAATAACACCTCGAAGCTGACACCGCTTGCTGACGCTGAGGCTATCTCACTTGCTGAGTTTTTACTCGCTGGATAATAAAATGCTGGACTGGATAGCACCCTTGGAGTACGAGTAACCGACAGTATGGCTGAAATGATGAAGTGTTTTGCTTGCTAACACACCAACTAACTTAATGGCTACACAGAGATTCCCTGATATGCACGACTTTAGATTACGCCAATTCAAAATAGCATGGTGTCAATCATTTTCCTGGTTACGGGTCAAATTCTCAATAATGAAAGCCAAGTCTATTGATGCTTCACGGACATTTTGTGCAAGGTTGTTGTGAGCTGCGACATTACCACAACTAATATGAAGAGTCTCTACCTCCATATCATATTGAATGACATTACGTTCTTTCGCTAAGAATTTAACCATTTCTTCAAATCTATGATTCTCATCATTCTTCATAAACTAATCTCTCTTTAACTAGCAGGAAGAATACGTTCTATCTTCGATAGATTTACTGCATTCTCAATGTCCCTTTCCTTGTCAAGCTTCTTCAGATCTAACCAAGACCGTTCCACTGTGCTAACCGTGTCCATCATCTTCTTGTTACTGCCCTCTGGAACATCTTTCAAATGGTCTATCTCTGACAAAACAATATATACTAAGTGGTGGTGGTGGTGGTAGGTTCCACAGAAGGAACATCCAGGAACTCGTGACGGCCAAAAAACGAGAGTAGTGGTGGTGGTGGTGGTGGTGGTGGTGGTGGTGGTGTTAGGTTCCACAGAAGGAACATCCAGGAACTCGTGACGGGCAAGAAAGTAGAAGTGAGAACCTTTTTAATTACTCTTCACCAACAAAAATGACTGGCAACAAAAAAATATTGACTCTGCGCGTGGAGGTGACCATCCCTTAGGAGGGAAAAGGCCACAGCGCGTGCGTGTGGTTGCCAAGGACCGCGGCGCACTGGTGTTCCCCTACCTCTGCAAGCTGGCCTCCATCCCTCTCTACAAGGCGAGGTGGACGCGCCTGCCCGGCAACTGGTGGCGCAACGAGCAGGCCATGGCGGTGCCCGTGGACATGGCCAAGCTGCTCAGCTACAGGAACCTCGCCCTGCAGCTGTATTGCCTGCGCGGAAGTGACGTCAAACACAAGGGTGTATTTAACTTCCGCCGCCTGATGGCTCAGCAGCAGCAGGAGGACGAGGTGTTCCTGGCCATGCACTACTCCGCGACCTGCTGGTGGCACTGCCTCGCCCGCTGCTTCCGCAGCTGCTGCTGCTGCTGCTGCAAGGGTTCAGAGGACGAGGTGGTGCCGGTGCAGGTGCCCGTGGTGGTGAAAGGCGGTGGCGGAGGTGGCGGCGGTGACGAGCGCGGCTGCTGCACCAAAGAGGGCAGCCTGGGTGACATGTGGCGGCACAGCGTCCCTGCCTTAGGGACCCCTGCCCTGTCCAAGGCCGCCCTTCTGGCCAGTGTAGCAGCCCCAGTCCCGGACGCCCCAGCCCCAGCCCCAGCCACCCCCACCGGCGCCAGGGAAGAGCACCTTGAGCCGCTTCCACTCCCTCATCCAGTAAGATTCACCGACTCTGGCACGGTGTTCCCCGAGCTAAAACGGGAGCACGGCCTGCTGCTGGCCGCGGAGGTGAGGAGGACGCGGCGGCAGACTGAAGAGGGGAAAGAGGAGGGACACCGACACCACGGCATGAGGAGGCACGGACGGCTGGCGCTCGCCTTGGTAGGAAGCCTGGCTGTGCCAACTGGCACGCTGGTGGCCAGGCCTGAGGCCACGCCGTCCGTGCACTGGCTGCTCTGTGGACTGGCCGTGGTCCTTCTGCTGGCGTACGCTTGTGCACAAGTCCGTGTGCGGCGGCGATGCCAGCGACACAAAAGGTGAAGGAGTCCATAAGAGGGCCCCGCGCCCTCAGCACAGCTGCCCACCCCGGCGCCAGGGCGGGCAGCTCTCAACCAGCTGGCATCTCAACACACAACACTGTTGACCATCTCTGTGCCAGTAAAAAGCTATGTACCGAACTGTACTGTGAACACGTGGCACTCATGTCCTATCTTGTCACGAAACACTGATGACGTGTTGGCCTGCCAGGCTGGCACTGATACAAGGCATTCATTGGCTGGCACTTTGTTCAGAACTGATGAATGCATGTATGTGTATGTATGTATGTATGTGTGTATGTATGTATGTAGTATGTATGTGTATGTGTGATACGTATGTGTGTATGTACCTACTTGAAGATGTAGGTATCTGTGTATTTATGTGTATGTTTCGATGTATGTATGTGTAGGTATGTATGTATATGTATGTATGTGTGTATGTGTATGTGTGTATGTGTCTATATGTGCATAGGTATGTGTGCATTTTTGTATGTGCATGTGTGCGTATGTATGTATGTGTATGTGCGTATGTGTATGTGTGTCTATATGTGCATGTGAATATGTGTACGTGTGTGTGTGCGTATGTATGTATGTATGTGTATCTGCGTAAGTGTATGTGTGTATGTGTCTATATGTGCATGTGTATGTGCGTGTGTGCGTATGTATGTATGTATGTATGTGTATGTGCGTATGTGTATGTGCATATATGTGCCTACACACACACACACACACACACACACACACACACACACACACACACACACACAACACACACACACACACACACACACACACACACACACACACACACGCACAGAACACACACACACACACACACACACACACACACACACACACACACACACAGAACCCCCCCCCCCACCACACACACACACACGCACACGCACACACACAGAGGTTGAACGTCACAGCAGCCTGCGGAAAGGTGGGGGCAGCTGCCATCACACTTGGTGATGCCTGGTTCAATAAATATAGGTGAAGACGTCACTATTAACACACACACACACACACACACACACACACACACACACACACACACACACACACACACAGACACACACACACGCACACACACACACACACACTCACACACACACACACACACAGAGGTTAAACGTCACAGCAGCCTGCGGAAAGGTGGGGCAGCTGCCATCACACTTGGTGATGCCTGGTTCAATAAATACAGGTGGAGACGATACTACTAACACACACACACACAGATTCAGATTCAGATTCAGATTCAGATGTTTATTGACCACAATTATTTCTCACAGTAAATATAATATAAATGAAAGCATAAAATGGTCCACATAATATATTAATTTTCTTACTAATGTGTGCATAACCTAACTTAAAAATCGAGAAAGCTCCATGATTAAACATTAAACATTAAGAAAATCTCCACATCAACATTGTAAAGAAACGAAATGCATAAAAACAGAAATTTCCCACAAAACAAAATTTTTAAAGTTAAGAACAAAAGGAACATTAAAAACAACAATTCAAATTACAGTAAAAACACATACTTAAAATTTTACTAATATAAAAATACAAATCACAACAACTAAAAATTGTGACTTTCATAAAAGAGGCCACAAGAATAAACACAAAAGTGCAGTTTACAACAAGATGTAAAACATTAAATGAACTCTGTAAGAATTTTATGTATAATGGTGCAAACTGAGGCAACGTCAGTCCTCTCTATGAGCAAGTTTTTCATTGTTGATATATTGTACTGTTGACGTATATGTTGAGTTCTGACACAAACTTCCACCACATGCTGTTCATTTTGTATCTGTCCACAGGAACACAATCGCTCTTCTACTGGCAGACGCCCTCTGCCTCGTCTGTTCCAGCGGCCCTCCTCAATCGCGAGGGAGTGAGCACTGACACGAAACCTTGTCCATGAGATTCGTTCACGTTCATTAACTTTTATCTTTGACGTGTATATTTGATGCACAGAAAAATCTGGGTTTATAGTGTTGTACAGTTTTACTCTATTAGATTCTGAGGCTATTATCTTTAACTTAATATTTTCTATTGCATTTTCTACATCGTGAACATTATTGTTGATCAGATCTCTAATATACCTCGAAGTCTGGGTGTTATAGTTCAAAGTTATTTTTATAGTATGAGACAGGGGATCATCACACATGTCTTTTCTTTCCCTCCACATTCTACTGAAAAATTTGCGTTGCTTAGACAGTATTAGTGAACGTAACGGAGGGTACCCAAGCTCCATTAAACACAGGTCATTACATGTTGTTTTCCTGACTCCCAACATCTGTTTTATACACCACATATATATTCTATTTATAGGTTTTACATCCCCATTTAACCAGGACTCACAGCCGTATAAAATTGTAGACATAAAAGCGGCCTGGAAGACTTTACTTTTGACGTGAAAAGGAACATCATTATTTTTGTTGATGAAAGACACGAACTTGAGTGCATGCGACATCTTATTCTGTGCGTGTAATTTAATTGCTGTCGTTGTACATCCATCAGCACTAAAAGGACTTCCTAAATAAGTATAATGATCACACACACTCACACTTACATCATCGACGAGCATGGCTTCCTTATCGCTAGTATTTCCATTAATAACAAAAAAATTAGTCTTACTCTCGTTTATTTTCATACCATGTGATGCACAAAATTGGTTTAGAAGCTTAATTTTATGTATCATATTTTCTCTTTTGGTGGCCAAGAGTACCGTATCATCCATAAGAATAAGTAAATGCAGCCAAGCCAGGAAGCCATCCGCGTCACAGTTTTGTCTGATTAAACTAATAAGGTCGTTGACAAATATTATAAATAACAAACACGATGTTGGGGAGCCTTGACGCACACCGACAGCAGCAGAGATTACAGCAGAGCCTATAACAGAATGTGTGATCTTATACAAAGCGACTAAGGCCGACAACATGGTAACGCCACATCCTAAACGCTTTAAAACACGAAACATAACATCACGTGGTACCCTGTCGTATGCTTGCGAGAAATCAACAAAAGTTATAAAAAGCTTAAATTTCTTTCTTCTTGCCACATCACAGAGTAAACGCAGCGTTACTATAAATTCGAGGCATCCTCTCCCTGCCTGGCAGCCTGCCTGTTCACGGTAGGGGCTGAACCATCTGTTAAGTCTAGCACACAACACCATATCATATAGCTTAGCAAAACCGTTAATAACACTAATACCGCGATAATTAGATACTACAGTGCGTGAACCTCTTTTGAAGACTGTAAACAACTTGGCAGTGACCCACGATGAAGGATAGATAGCAGACGTAAAAATACTATTAAATAACATAGTTATAGTTAATATCCATGCAGGCGGTAACAATTTAAAAATACCGGGTGGCACACCGTCCGGTCCACACGCCTTGCTACAATTGAGCCTCTTTACCTGATCTTGCACCTCTTGTGGAAGTATTGGATCGTCCAGAACTGGTATATATACATCACTCTGCAACTCATCAACATTTGGAACAAAAACAGCTGGAGGGTTATACATGCGTTCAAAGTGTTCTTTAAATTCATATTCTGTGGGAGAAGAAGCTATATTTTGTGTACTTGACGACGGGCTTAATTCACCACGCCAACTAATCGCACGCCACAACTGGGCCTCATCATTTTCCTCCATTAACCTTTCCCATCGATCCACCGGAGCATCAGTATTAGTAGTGTGATTTCGAATCTTACTGACTCGAGCACATTCATACAACACTGTACTAACATCGTTCACTCCCGCATCAACATCATCTTCAAACACGGGCTGGTCATGTTGTGACACTGCGTATACAAAACTTTCCGGATCTATATCTCTAAACCTGAGGGGATTTTTTATCAAGTTACTCATCTGTTTACCATACAACACAGCGTGATCACCCAAGCGTGAAGCACGAGTGTAAAGAGAGTCCAAGTTAGTAGCAGGAGCCTTGATTATAATGGAAACAGGTGCGTGGTCTGAGGGTAACGCTAGATCCTGATTGATATTAAAGTTACATAAATATTTAATAATATCAGTAGACATGATACAGGAGTCAAGCTCTGATACCCACACTCTGCCTTGACGGTATGTTTGGTTGCTACAGTAAGTCCTCTCACCAGTACATAGATTATTTACAATTAGTAATTTTTCATCTATACAAACACCGAGTAAAGCATTTGCATTATCATTGGGTTGAACACGGTCAGGAATATCTGTGTATGAGTATTGTTCACAACCAAGCCTACCAGGGAGTTCCAATACTGCGTTGCCAAAACGAGCATTCATATCGCCCATTACTACACATCCATTACTATGACTATACTTAATTTTCTCTTGTATATTACTTAATAAGGTAAGACTAAAATAAGGAGAATCAGATGGTGGTACATAGCAAAACCCAAACAACACATCTGGAATACACTTGAATTTAAACCACACTTGATCTGTAATGGTAGCATCTAATTCAGTGACATAACAGCTAAGATGTTGCTTTATCAAAACACAAGTACCTCCCCTGTGAGGGTTGTTGGCATCACGACTAATGTAGGACACGTAACCAGGGAAGGAAACTGACAAAGGAGTCTTTATCTCATACAGACCAATCACGTCGTAATTAAGTAAGAGATTATGAACATAAACCTTTTCAAATTTAGTTCTTACACCGTTAACATTCCATGACATAATACTGAGACGGCTTTGTGGTCGTTTTAAAAAGAATGAAGGTTCCATCCGTCGATAACCACTCCATTTCTGTACAGTTTTCTCTCTCTCGCGTCAAGACGGATAGTGCACCCTTGGTTTTCAGGACGTTCCTTTTCTGTGGTTTCTGCAGCGCGAAGCCTCTTCCATTCTTCCCTAACCGCTGGATGTATATCCTTCTTAACGTATATTTTCGCGAATGCTCCTCCTCGTGTTTTCAATTTGGGTGTCCTCTCCAGTACTTTGTCACGAGCATCCTTGGAGGCGACGGTAACCAGGATCGGGCGGGTGCGAGTACTACCTGGGTCGTGACGTCCAAGTCTTCGGTGTGAGCGAATCTCGGTGTTGTCCTCGAGCACCTCCCACACCTTGTTCAGTTTCTCGTCGTCGTTCGTGGCACCATCCAGCGCGGTTTGATCGTCTGGTACACCCAGTACCACTATATTAGTCTCTCTTTCCTAGGATCCTGTCTATTTTTTCTAGAAACAGCTGCTGTTGCATGATGATGTCAGCCTGTTTATCAATTCGTTCTTGCATCACTTGTAGTTTCTCTTTGGTATTCTTCTCTGACGATGAGATGGTTCGTCTCAGCTCATTCAGTTCGGTGGCAATCGATAATAGTTTTCCCTCCAAACGTGCTACTGCGCCAACATCAACATCTGACGCCGCTAATATGGTGTCAATCAGCTCATCTTTTGTAATGCTCTTTATTTGAGCTCTAGGCATCTTTCGTAAGTCTGCCAAAGATTTTCCAGACATTGTGTTTTTAGCCAAATGTAGCTCATGGAGTGAAGAGGTGGTAGAAAACGGGAGGTCGTTGTCGGCTGCTATAAGATCCTTCTGCGCATGCGCAAACTAAAGCCAGCGCTGCGAGAGGGGGTGGGCTGGATTGTATCAGTATTTTTCTTATGATTTATGCTAAGTCCATGCACCACCAATACTCTCAGAGACCTCTAGTGTAATCACCACAACTTCATCTACCTTGAGTGATGCCTGTAGTTTCACAGAGTTCCTTGATATAGTGACAGAAGCCGTAAAATCTGGAGCCAGTGGAGACAGTGGAGCGGCGGAGCGCGCGCACACACACACACACACACACAGGTTGAACGTCACAGCAGCCTGCGGAAAGGTGGGGGCAGCTGCCATCACACTTGGTGATGCCTGGTTCAATAAATACAGGTGGAGACGATACTACTAACACACACACACACACACACACACACACACACAGGTTGAACGTCACAGCAGCCTGCGGAAAGGTGGGGGTAGCTGCCATCACACTTGGTGATGCCTGGTTCAATAAATACAGGTGGAGACGATACTACTAACACACACACACACACACACACACACACACACACACAGGTTGAACGTCACAGCAGCCTGCGGAAAGGTGGGGCAGCATTTTGAAAAGTCAATAAAAGCTACATATAATTTATGTTTTCTTTTTCCTTTTTGCTGAAACAGTGATGATGCACAAAGTTGTTATATGCTGAAGTAATATGCTCAAGGCATCCCCGCTTCCATTGTGCCCCTGCCTGCTCACGGCAAGGTTTTAACCAATCATGTAATCGCCTACAAATCACAATGTCATACAATTTTGTCACAATGATTCCCCAGTAATTGTTTGGATCTTCCCTGTGCCCTTTCTTATAGACGGTGAACATTTTTGCCCTTGCCCATGATGTAGGGTACTCATTGTCTGAAAATATGTCATTAAACAAAGTAGCAATAACCATTATCGAGTGAGCAGGTAACAGAGAGAAGATGCCGCGAGAAACTCCGTCGGGGCCTCAAGCTTTATCAGGCTGCAAGCTTCTCATACCTCTTCTTGAGAGATCGGCTCGTCTAGGATAGGAATAGTAACATCAGTGCAAATATCTTAATCGTGGGATGGTTGAGAAGGGTTTAAAATCTCTTCAAAATGAAGCTTAAAACATTCACCGCTTGGCACATCATCAATATTATGCATTGACATCCTGTAATTCCCTTTCCAGTCGATGGCTCGCCATGCTCTTACATCGTCATTATCCTGTAAAATCCTTTCCCACCTTCCTATTTTTTTTTTTTTTTTTTTTTTTTTTTGTATGTAGAAGGGAGGCGGCCAAAGGCAACAAAAATAAAACAAAATAGCCCACTTCAGTCCCGGTCCCTTAAAAGTCCGGATTCATGTGCTATGTCCTGTAATTGGTAAATGCTTTAATTGTACGTCAATGTATGTCAATAACTAGATTTATATAAATACACACACACACACACACACACACACACACACACACACACACACACACACACACACACACACATA
>CM035178.1:4090118-4103416 GCA_020233015.1 Callinectes sapidus | reverse complement strand
GTATCAAGACACTTATCCCATTCTTTTGGCACATGAACCCGGACTTTTAAGGGACCGGGACTAAAGTGGGCTATTTTGTTTTATTTTTGTTGCCCTTGGCCGCCTCCCTTCTACATACAAAAAAAAAAAAAAAAAAAAAAATAGGAAGGTAGGAAAGGATTTTACAGGATAATGATGATGTAAGAGCATGGCGAGCCGTCGACTGGAAAGGGAATTACAGGATGTCAACGCATAATAATGATAGTGTGCCAAGCGACGAATGTTTTAAGATACATTTTGAAGAGTTTTTAAACCCTTCTCAACCATCCCACGATTATGATATTAGCACTGATGTTACTATTCCTATCCTAGACGAGCCGATCTCTCAAGAAGAGGTGTGAGAAGCTTTCAGCCTGATAAAGCTTGTGGCCCCGACGGAGTTTCTCGCGGCATCTTCCCTCTGTTTCCTGCTCACTCGATAATGGTTATTGCTACTTTGTTTAAAGACATATTTTCAGACAATGAGTACCCTACATCATGGGCAAGGGCAAAAATGTTCACCGTCTATAAGAAAAGGCACAGGGAAGACCCATACAATTACGAAGGCATCAGTGTAACCAAATTGTATGATATTGTAATTTATAGGCGATTATAGGATTGGTTTAAACCTTGCCGTGAGCAGGCAGGGGCACAATGGAAGCGGGGATGCCTTGAGCATATAGCAACTTGTGCATGATCACTGATTCAGCAAAAAGGAAAAAATATATATATATGTAGCTTTTATTGACTTTTCAAAAGCTGCCTCCGCCTGTGTGTGTGTGTGTGTGTGTGTGTGTGTGTTATTATTGACGTCTCCACTTATATTTATTGAACCAGGCATCACCAAGTGTGATGGCAGCTGCCCCCACCTTTCCGCAGGCTGCTGTGATGTTCAATCTGTGTGTGTGTGTGTGTGTGTGTGTGTGTGTGTGTGTGTGTGTGTGTGAGTGTGTGTGTGTGTGTGTGTGTGTGTGTGTGTGTGTGTGTGTGTGTGTGTGTGTGTGTGTGTGTGTGTGTGTGTGTGTGTGTGTGTGTGTGTGTGTGTGTGTGTCTTACTAGTGCCGTCTCCACCTGTATTTATTGAATCAGGCATCACCAAGTGTGATGGCAGCTGCCCCCACCTTTCCGCAGGCTGCTGTGACGTTCAACCTCTGTGTGTGTGCGTGTGCGTGTGTGTGTGTGTGTGTGTGTGTGTGTGTGTGTGTGTGTGTGTGTGTGTGTGTGTGTGTTCTGTGCGTGTGTGTGTGTGTGTGTGTGTGTGTGTGTGTGTGTGTGTGTGTAGGCACATATATGCAAATACACATACGCACATACACATACATACATACATACATACGCACACACGCACATACACATGCACATATAGACACATACACACATACACATACGCACATACACATACAAACATACGCATACACACACGTACACACATACACATGCTCATATAGACACACATACACATACGCACATACACATACATACATACGCACACACGCACATACAAACATGCACACATACCTATGCACATATAGACACATACACACATACACATACACACATACATACATACACATATATACCTACACATATATACATCGAAACATACACATAAATACACAGGTACCTACATCTTCAAGTAGATACATACACACATACGTATCACACATACACATACATACTACATACATACATACACACATTCATACATACATACATACATACATACACACATACATACATACATACACATACATGCATTCATCAGTTCTGAACAAAGTGCCAGCCAATGAATGCCTTGTATCAGTGCCAGCCTGGCAGGCTAACACGTCACCAGTGTTTCGTGACAAGACAGGACATGAGTGCCACGTGTTCACAGTACAGTTCGGTACATAGCTTTTTAGTGGCACAGAGATGGTCACCAGTGTTGTGTGTTGAGATGCCAGCTGGTTGAGAGCTGCCCGCCCTGGCGCCGGGGTGGGCAGCTGTGCTGAGGGCGCGGGGCCCTCTTCTGGACTCCTTCACCTTTTGTGTCGCTGGCATCGCCGCCGCACACGGACTTGTGCACAAGCGTACGCCAGCAGAAGGACCACGGCCAGTCCACAGAGCAGCCAGTGCACGGACGGCGTGGCCTCAGGCCTGGCCACCAGCGTGCCAGTTGGCACAGCCAGGCTTCCTACCAAGGCGAGCGCCAGCCGTCCGTGCCTCCTCATGCCGTGGTGTCGGTGTCCCTCCTCTTTCCCCTCTTCAGTCTGCCGCCGCGTCCTCCTCACCTCCGCGGCCAGCAGCAGGCCGTGCTCCCGTATTAGCTCGGGGAACACCGCGCCAGAGTCGGGGAATCTTACTGGATGAGGGAGTGGAAGCGGCCCAAGGTGCTCTTCCCTGACGCCGGTGGGGGTGCCTGGGGCTGGGGCTGGGTCGTCCGGGACTGGCGCTGCTACACTGGCCAGAGGGGCGGCCTTGGACAGGGCAGGGGTCACTGAGGCAGGGACGCTGTGCCGCCACATGTCACCCAGGCTGCCCTCTCTGGTGCAGCAGCCGCTCGTCACCGCCGCCACCGCCGCCACCGCCTTTCACCACCACCGGCACCTGCACCGGCACAACCTCGTCCTCTGCACCCTTACAGCAGCAGCAGCAGCTGCGGAAGCAGCGAGCGAGGCAGTGCCACCAGCAGGTCGCGGAGTAGTGCATGGCCAGGAACACCTCGTCCTCCTGCTGCTGCTGAGCCATCAGGCGGCGGAAGTTAAATACGCCCTTGTGTTTGACGTCACTTCCGAGCAGGCAATACAGCTGCAGGGCGAAGTTCCTGTAGCTGAGCAGCTTGGCCATGTCCACGGGCACCGCCATGGCCTGCTCGTTGCGCCACCAGTTGCCGGGCAGGCGCGTCCACCTCGCCTTCTACAGCGGGATGGAGGCCAGCTTGCAGCGGTAGGGGAACACCAGTGCGCCGCGGTCCTTGGCAACCACACGCACGCGCTGTGGCCTTTTCCCTCCATAAGGGATGGTCACCTCCACGCGCATAGTCAACATTTTTTTGTTGCCAGTCATTTTTGTTGGTGAGGAGTAATTAAAAAGGTCCTCACTTCTACTTTCTTGCCCGTCACGAGTTCCTGGATGTTCATTCTGTGGAACCTAACACCACCACCACCACCACCACTACTCTCGTTTTTTGGCCGTCATGAGTTCCTGGATGTTCCTTCTGTGGAACCTACCACCACCACCACCACCACCACTTAGTATATATTGTTTTGTCAGAGATAGATCATTTGAAAGGTGTTCCAGAGGGCAGTAACAAGAAGATGATGGACACGGTTAGCACAGTGGAACGGTCTTGGTTAGATCTGAAGAAGTTTGACAAGGAAAGGGACATTGAGAATGCAGTAACACTATCGAAGATAGAACGTATTCTTCCTGCTAGTTAAAGAGAGATTAGTTTATGAAGAATGATGAGAATCATAGATTCGAAGAAATGGTTAAATTCTTAGTGAAAGAACGTAATGTCATTCAATTGATATGGAGGTAGAGACTCTTCATATTAGTTGTGGTAATGTCGCAGCTCACAACAACCTTGCACAAAATGTCTGTGAAGCATCAATAGGCTTGGCTTTCATTATTGAGAATTTGACCCGTAACCAGGAAAATGATTGACACCATACTATTTTGAATTGGCGTAATCTAAAGTCGTGCATATCAGGTAATCTCTGTGTAGCCATTAAGTTAGTTGGTGTGTTAGCAAGCAAAACACTTCATCATTTCAGCCATACTGTCGGTTACTCGTACTCCACAAGTGCTATCCAGTTCAGCATTTTATTATCAAGCGAGAAAAAATTCAGCAAGTGAGATAGTCTCAGCGTCAGCAAGCGGTGTCAGCCTCGAGGTGTTACTTTGTAGTTAGAGAGGCAGAAAGGTAGACAGACAAGCCCCCCCACCCCACCACCCAAAAAAAAAAAAAAAAAAATAGGCGAGCAAGCCGACATAAAAATAGAAAGACAGATAGACAATCTGAACCACGGACTGAACAATTCACGCACACACACACACACACACACACACACACACACACACACACACACACACACACACACACACACGTAAACAAATGGACTCTCTGGTAGAAAACAAACAAAGGATGAAAGTGTGACAGAATAAAGAACACAGGGCACAGTTACACAATTAGATAAATGAACGAACGAGAATGTAAACAACAGGTGTCACTCGCCCACATTCTAAGCCTGTAGGAGTCGTGGTGATGGTGGTGGTGGTGGTGGTGGTGGTGGTTGAAGCCTCGTCACTGTTTATGTACATTATACTGGTGTTGTGGTATTTACAATCGTTATCTCTCTTAGTTTATCTTTCGTTCCTACTTCACTTTTTTCTATTCTAGGGAATTATAATCGTGTTTGTTGCCTTTCTTTCAAGTGGTCCACATTTCTTTGTATCATTCACTTTTATTCATCTTTAATCTGAATAGACGATTTTATTGACATTAATCTTCCTGCCTCCACAGATTCTCCTTAATGTCAATAAAATCGTCTATTCATATTCAAAACTCGCGGTAAAAAGATGTCGAAGTATTGAAGACGTTAAGTTTAAGGTTTCTTCTTTCCCTTCGTTCGTGCGATTGTGAAAATGGTTATCTTTAATTTTCATTTGATTTAAAAGAAAAGACCACATCTTTGTCTCGTTTTCTCTTTTTCCTCACGTTACATCAAGAAACGAAACTGGAAGCGTAGTTTTCCTTTACCACCTTTAATACGTTCTCTCATCCAGAGGATAGAGAAAACCTCTTATAAACTCAATAATGCAGTTACTGCTGTAGACTTTAATAAAACACACACACACACACACACACATACACACACACACACACACACACACACACACACACATATATAATATATATATAGAGAGAGAGAGAGAGAGAGAGAGAGAGAGAGAGAGAGAGAGAGAGAGAGAGAGAGAGAGAGAGAGAGAGAGAGAGAGAGAGAGAGAGCGAGAGAGAGAGCGAGCGAGAGAGAGAGAGAGAGAGAGAGAGAGAGAGAGAGAGAGAGAGAGAGAGAGAGAGAGAGAGAGAGAGAGAGAGAGAGAGAAAGGGATAAGTAGATAAGTGGTTACATGGATCGTTTGAAGGATGGATGAATGGATAAATATGTGAACAAATCTTTCCTCACTGTTTCTTAAATGTTAACCAAATGATTCCTGGGGCCATATTCTTAAACTTTTCTGTGCCACATCACCGCTACTTTCAGAATCGCCTAGTTGAAGTTTCTAAAGGCTACAGAGACAGACTGACAAAATTTCTGCATTATTAGTAGGAGAAAACCTTTAAGGAACTTGGCCCATCATCTCTGTGGCCAATGAAAATAGCCTTGGTGAGAGAGCAAAGCGTTTCTGAATACAGGCCTCTGGTGAAGGTGTGGCTTAAGAAAAGGATCATGTTACTTTCTCTTAATGGTATCCTCAACAATACGTGTGTGTGTTGCAGAGAGTACAAGAGAGAAAAGCCTGACTACGAGAGTGGAAAGTGGCAGGTGTGACTGTGTGTTTGAAACAATGAGCATTACTTAAATTCCTCTGTTGCAGGCGTTGCTTGTCGTACGAGTCGAGGCGGGCTGAGGCATCGTCATTAAGGCCAAACTGAGGGAGGGACACATACACACACGCACACACACACACACACACACACACACACACACACACACACACACACACGATGAGAGATTGGAAAAAGGATAATCTAACAATCTATTTCTATATCTACGTTGTTAGGTAGTTATGAACCTGGGTGTCTACTTACTCGTAGCCCAATTCGGACGACATCACACACACACACACACACACACACACACACTATTTCACCGGTATTCTCTGTCACCTTCCTCTTTTTCCATTACTTCTTTGCGTCATTCATTTTCGTCTCCACTACGACAACACTCTCCTGCAGTTCTTCCAACATCCATTTCTTCCCCTCCAGATTTTTGCCAGTAAACACACACACACACACACACACACACACACACACACACACACACACACACACACACACACTATTTCACCGGTATTCTCTGTCAACTTCCTCTTTTTCCATTACTTCTTTGCGTCATTCATTTTCGTCTCCACTACGAGAACACTCCGCTGCAGTTCTTCCACCTTCCTTTTCTCCCCCTTCATATTTTTGCCAGTAAACACACAGATAGATAGATAGATAGATATTTTATTGACTACACCAAATACAAATAAACAAAATCAATGAACAACAGGTAGGCAAATATAAAAGAAATAAAAGAAGATACCCATGTACAAACAAATTAAAATGTAGTCCAACATATAAAACCAGCTTTACATCGTAATTCCCAAACAGTGAAAAACCCACCAACCCACTAATATAATCTCAACATCTCATAAACAAACTTACACGCCTCTACACTACTAACATTTCCACTGAATAACTCCTCCAAAGAGGTAACTGAAAAATCATTTCTTATTCGTTGACTCACAGGGCAACTCTCCACAACATGTCTCTCTGTTTGAATCGCACCACACGAACACAAACGTTCCTCTAGCGGGAGGGGGCCCCGCCCCCGCCTGTTCCACCGCCCAGTCTCGACCGCCAGCGAGTGTCCCGAGACCCTGAGCCTTGTAAATGAGACTCTGTGCAAATCATTTATAGTATGTCTTGTGCCATATACATCATGCACTGCCATGGTGGGATTGATGTCTCTGTACACCATACATCTAGATGTTTGTGACGTCATTATAGCCCTGTGAACATTACCTACTAACACAGACAAGTTCGAAACATTATCTCGCGTATATTTGTTCACAATTTTAGCAACATGAGTCCTAATGGTCCTAACACTACTAACAACAAGACAAAGCGGATCATCAGCCATACCAGACCTTTCCTGCCATACCTTATGTAAGAACTTGTGTTGTTTGTGCTGTAACAGGTCCGTTAGGGTGGGATAGCCTAGTTCTGCGTAACAAACGAGGTTAGACGTGTTCTTCCTTACTCCTAACAAAGTTTTCATGGCCCAGTGGTACAGTTTGATGACAGGCTTCGTGTCGGCACCGATCCACGATTCACATCCAAACCGAAGAGATGATGTGAGAGCTGCTTCGAACACTCTACGCTTAACAGTAAACGGAACTGTGTTGTTTTTCGATACAAATGAAACGAATTTTAAAACCTGGCATATTTTCCCCTTTGCATGTTCCTTCACGGATGACGAGATTGACCCATCACACGTAAATGGAGAGCCGAGATACATATAACTGTCACAATGTTCCACAATAAAATTACCCACACATAGCGGTTCCCTGTCTCCATCCTCACCATTTATAACAAAAAATTTAGTTTTTCCGACATTCACACACACACACACACACACACACACACACACACACACACACACACACACACACACACACACACACACACACACACACACACACACACACACACACGGTGAAAGGGCAACGTTTTAGACTCAGTTCCTTGATCTTAAAGGGAATTATTTTTGTTTTATTATTATTCTTTTTTACTTTTTTTATGGCGTGAATGGTGTTTGTGTTACACGATGCAGGCTTTCTTGTATCATGAGCTCCTTCCCTCTCAAGTTTCCAAAATTACTTGACTCCTGCTCACTGGTTTCTAACTGGATTCCCTGATAGTTCTTCATAATTTTTCCCCTATGGCTTTCTATCTTTATATTTTATGACTACAGCAGTGTTTGTTAATGAAGAACCTGATTTTTGTTATGTGTGAACCTCAATAAACGAAGCAGTCTCTGGCACCTATGAATATTTTGTCCCCTATACCAAGAACCGTTTGAGCATTTTTCATCGCTAAATCATGTTTCCCATAATTACCTTACAACATTTTTAGAACTTTTATGGAAGTACTTAAATATCTTTAAACAACTGTGTAGCTTTAGAACACGGTAAAATTGATGAATACTCCCCCTTCTCTCTCTCTCTCTCTCTCTCTTTCTCTCTCTCTCTCTCTCTCTCTCTCTCTCTCTCTCTCTCTCTCTCTCTCTCTCTCTCTCTCTCTCTCTCTCTCTCTCTCTTTTCTGTGCAACCATTCATTCAATCTTCGGTCCTCTGTGACTGTTGGCAGAAGAGACCCACACCTATGAAAGAGTGGTCAGGACTCACCATCGTGACCGGGCGTGCCATTGTCTCCTGGTGAGTCTGTAAACAAGTGCAGGTACAGTTTAACCTTTTCAGTACTGGGACGTATTTATTATCTCATTATTTGTCGATTTAATAGAGCTTCAGATCAGAACTGTGGCTTCCTTATGTTAATAAAGTCGTCTAATCGCACTCAAAACTCTTGGAAAAATGTGTCCCATTACTGAAGGGGTTAAGGCATCAGAATGCAATCAGAGAGACACGTACATCACTCACTCCAGCAACTGCTTACTCGTATAGTGAACACGTCACGAAAACATTAGCAACTTGGAAGTGAAAGCTCTGTCCTTGAAGATGCTCTCTACATGTTTAAATCACTCATAATTTCTTCCTTTATTCTTACTGACACAAAACTCAACCTTGCCACACCTTGACATTTCATGGGCAAAAAAAGAGAGAAAAAAAAAGAGTTGTGTAAGAAGATAGTGCATCATAAGTAGACACTTAGACAAAACAAACATGCCTATACTCTCTTATCATTCCTGTAGACAAGTTTACCTAATCATCTTTCAAAACAAGTCTAACAAAAAGAAAAAGACGGAAGAAGAAAGGAGAAAAAAAAAAATTAGTAAGACCAAAATGGAGGGAAGCAAATCAGAAAAAAACTAGCCGATCTTTTATCATCAGAAGAGAAATTCAAGCACGGAAATAAATAAGATAGAAGGAACAACAGAGAAGAAAAATAGAATAGACAAGTTTACCTAATCATCTTTCAAAACAAGTCTAGCAAAAAGAAAAAGACGGAAGAAGAAAGGAGAAAAAAAAATAAATAAGACCATAATGGAGGGAAACAAATCAGAGAAAAAGTAGCCGATATTTTTATCATCAGAAGAGAAATTCAAGCACGGTAATAAATAAGATAGAAGGAACAACAGAGAAGAAAAATAGAATAAAAAAGAAAAAAGAATGAAAAAGACAAATTAAATGGGAGAAAAAACAAACAAATAGACAAATCTGCTGCTTCCCTCCTTGCCAAAAGAAAAAATCACACAAGGTAACAAGATAAAACGAACAATGGAAATGAAAGATAGAATAAGAGAAAAAAGAAAGGATGGAGGAGAATGGAATAGGTAAGCTAAGAAAAAGGAGAAAGACTAACTAGAAGAGACAGATAAAATGGGAGGAAAAACATGTAGAGAGCATCTTCAAGGACGAGGAATCGTGTTACAGAGGTTTCTTACATGCTACTACCACAGTGAAGGAAGGCAGCTTGGCACTAAATACATTAAGAAAAACGCCTGTGTGTGTAAGGTTAATAACTAATCATAATGCATTCCTTGTCTCTCCCATACAGGTACGTACAGGTACAGCAACAGCAGAGGAAGAGGACAGCCACCATCAGCAGTGTATCGTTAATTTTCATGACTTCTCCATCCTTTCTTTTTTCTCCTCTCTCTCTCTCTCTCTCTCTCTCTCTCTCTCTCTCTCTCTCTCTCTCTCTGTTGTTGCTGTTGGTCTTGTTTTTCTTTTACTTCTTCTTCTGCTTCTTCTTCTTCTTCTTCTTCTTCTTCTTATTATTATTATTATTATTATTATTATTATTATTATTATTATTATTATTATTATTATTTTTATTATTATTGTTATTGTTATTATTATTATTATTATTATTATTATTATTATTATTATTATTATTATTATTATTATTATTATTATTATTATTCCTCCAAACCCTGGCAACTACATCAGCCACCTGCCTGACTGACCAACCTAACCTAACCTTAGCTAGCCTAACCTATCCTATCCTATCTTAACCTTAACCTACTTAAGTCAGTCAGTTTGGTGGCACTTGAAGTTGTCAGGGAGGTGGTGGTGATACTCATCCTACTCCTCCTCTTCCTCGTACTCCTCCGCCTCCTCCTCCTCCTCCTCCTCCTCCTCCTCCTGCTACTGCTACTGCTACTGCTGCTGCCTCTCTCCTGTTCTTTTCTTCCTCTACGCCTGCTGCTGCTGTGCATGAGAGTAGTAACCTTCCCTGTCTTGAGTAGTAACTACACTTGCTGTACCACTACCACCACCACCACAGCACATCAATTCACCTGTCCATGCTGCACCGCGAGAAAGACTCGGCCAGAGACCCACGGATTGCTCTGTTCGTAGTTCACTTCGTCTCAACTTTGTAATCAGGTTTAGTCATCTGGGAAATCGCTGGCGAGCATTTCTTAGCAGCCGAGTGCCCTGAAAGCAATCACTTGTTCTTCACGCGGGATTCATTCATCAAAAGGAAGGAACTTTGCGACAGTGGGAGAAGCTCAGGGAAGGGGAAAAGGGAGATAAAGGTAGAAGGGAAGGACCAGGGGAAGGCGAGGCGTGTGCTGTGGTGGTGATAGTGGTGGTGATAGTGCATGTGTAGTTAATACCCAAGGCAGAGAGTTCCATCTCACCTACTACTATTTTCACTCCATCATTGATACTCCCACAACTCTACAACACTTCATTATAATATCTTATTATCGGTGTCAATGTCAATGTTCACATTAAGATTGGCAGAAGTTAGTGTCAGTCATTGTCTATTGAACTTTTGAAGCGGTATGAACACAGTTAGGGAAGTAATGTGTTCAGATTGTAATATAAAGAGTGATTTTTCTTGTTTATTCTTGTTTATGTATATAGTGTGCAGGTGGTTCATTGTGTGTCTAGTGATACAAAGTGTGACCTAATGTGTGTGCTAGGTGGTGTCTTAAAATACCTGCCTCCAGCTTTTCCTTTCCCGGCCTCAGCAACCCCTACAGCGAGGTGTAGGCAGTCCAGCACCCCATAACTTTGGGTAGCATCGTGTTACTAGGACGATAAAATGAAGTGAAGTGCAGCACTTGTGGATAATTACCCATAGGTTAGGAATCACTGATCAAGAGAGAATGATACCTTGTATACACCTTCCATCATACAGTACACTTTCCACCGGTGTTACCAGTTTTAATGGAACATGAAATTAATGCATAACTCGAAGGTACATTACTGTACTGCAGCACTGCTACATGCATTTACTGCTGGGGACAGCGCGGTCTTACTATTTCACGTCAGACAAAGGACAAATACCAAATGTGTACCAGAAAGCTTTCTGACACACACACACACACACACACACACACACACACACACACACACACACACACACACACACACACATACACACACACGCGCACACACACACACACACACACACACACACACACACACACACACACCAAACTATCCCAGCAGCACCAGGAAGCACTCCACAAGTTTGGGAAAAAACTGCTAACTCACTCCAGATACCAGAATTTTCTACCTCCATACGGTCCTCCACCGACACGAGCCACGAGACACTACAACAAGCTTGTGCCTATACGAGCCCCTAGAACCGACCGATATAAGAACAGGACCATTCCAACAATTGTTAAAATGCTAAACTCATACTGATATTTATACTTAGATTAACAATATATTGCTACTTCAATATGAATGTAAATTTTCAGTGTAAATCTGCTAAACAAATAAACCTACTATTATTATTATTATGATTATTGTTACACACACACACACACACACACACACACACACACACACACACACACACACACACACACACACACTCTAGTTTGTGTGAGTTTGTTGGGTTCTAGAATTATTGTGGTGGGGCACAGCACATATCTAAGTATAATTCTGTTATAACTGTTACCCCATGTAGCGCATACTCACCAAATGCCTCTCTATATATTGTCTCTCAATGTTTGTGACATTAAGTCAAAGCGTCTCTCTGCAGATTTTGTTGGTTTCATCAATTATTGTGATATTATTTAATTTACAGAAATTAAATGTGATGACGTTGACTTGATCAACATGAAAGATAGAATGGAAAATCATGGGTTTGATATTGTTTACAAGAATAGGAGTAAATTAAGCAGATTTAAGTCTGGTGCTCCTCTTATTGCAATTAAAAAGGATGTTAGCTCTAAGTGGAAATCAATGAGATCTGAGTTTGATTAATTACTATCAGTTAAGATAGATAAAAGGAGTGTATGTTTAGATAAAGAAGTTGTGTTTATATTTCTCATTCACAATCAAGATATGGCAATGAAGAGCATTTTGATGACTTGGATAACTTTCTATTAACTTATAAAAATGATATTTATGTGGATGTTTTGTGTGGTGATTTCAATGCTCACACGCTCACTCTTCTTGATTTTTGTTCTGCTGTTGATGAGTGAGTGTAGTCTATATATTCTTGGTAGTATATGGCTAGTTAGGATATGATCGCCCTCTACCTACACAGATCGAAGCCTTCGGAGGCAGGGAGGTGGATGCACTTTTCGGGTAGATGAATTCTTTAAGAGTGAAATGGTCGAGAAGTGCAGCCGACACGCACTTGACTTTAGCTTAGCCGAGTTCTGTGGGTGTGGGCATATGGGCAAGTTAGCTGCCTACTGCCAACTGTAACGCTGTGGCGAAGTGTTCTTTAATTTCAGCCAAAGAAACCAAAATGAATTCACGCAATATCACTGTCCCTAGTCCCGGGCAGCCTTTAGATAGGCAAGGGTTGCTAAGAATCTCCCGGTCGCCGAATTCTTTTATTTGTGCAAAAAGAGGTATCAAAATTGGGAACTGGAATGTAAGGACATTAAATCAGGACGGTAAAATCGAAGAACTTGTTGCTGAATTTGAAAAGGATAAGCTGGATATGTGTGCGTTGACGGAGACAAGGTTAACTGGAATAGATAAAATGAAGTTGGATAGTGGGTTGAGCTTGTTGGTTTCTGGTAGGGAAGATGGGATGCATTATCAGGGAGTTGGACTGTTACTGGGACGAAGTGCTGGTAATGCATTGACAGAATGGGAACCTATACCCGAGCGGTTACTTTATGCAAGATTTAAGTCTAATCACGGTAGCATCAGTATGTTTGTTTGCTATGCACCTACAAATGGTGTGCCCGATGATAAAAAAGATGAGTTTTATGGTAAACTGCAAGATGTAGTAAGCAGAGTCACTAGGCATGACATTTTGTTGTGTATCGGTGATTTCAATGCGGTACTGGGAAGTTCTAATGAAGGGTTTGAGGCGTGTATGGGTAAAATGGATGCTGGAAAAGAAATGAGTGATAATGGAG
>CM035178.1:4072101-4085974 GCA_020233015.1 Callinectes sapidus | reverse complement strand
ATAATAATAATAATAATAATAATAATAATAATAATAATAATAATAATAATAATAATAATAATAATAATAATAATAGACGGTTTATTTGAATGCAGCTTATAATTGTTTGCTGAAAATCTACAAGTCAACATACAGATACTTCTTATGTACTGACATTCACACACCTTAAGACGTCTACCCAGTCGCATCTGACAACTTGATGTGTGTGTGTGTGTGTGTGTGTGTGTGTGTGTGTGTGTGTGTGTGTGTGTGTGTGTGTGTGTGTGTGTGTGTGTAAGTAAGTAAGTAAGTAAGTAAGTAAGTGAGTGGGTGAGTGGGTGAGTGAGTGAGTGAGTGAGTGAGTGAGTGAGTGAGAGAGTAAGAATATTGCCACAATTAAACATATATACACAAATACATATATCTAATAATAGATATACGCAAGACGTGTCGAGCTAGAGCTCCTTGACAGATACATTTTTCATTTCAAATATCAAAGTTCAGCTATGAGTTATAGTAATAAGGGATTATACAAGTATGAATATAAATAAATGAGTCAAAAAAAGCATGCAATCGTCAAATAGATAATAATGATAAATTTGTAGTACAATAATAATAACAGTAAGCATAACAAGAATAGGAATAACAATATCAATAATAACAACAATAACAATAATACTAATAATAATATTAATAACAATGAGCTTACACATTTTGGAGAGAAAACACATAATTCTTTATTTTCTTTTTAGATTGATTAATATTTCCAGCATTGTAAATGTTTTTTTTTTTTTTTTTTTTATCAATAGGTAAGGCATTCCATATCTGTGGGCCAAAATAAAAGATACTATTTTTAAACAGAATATTACGCTATTGCTGACAAACTAAATTATAACTATTATTTCTGGTGCAGCAGCAACAGTGCCAGCAAGTCTCTGTCCATCATGACCTTAGAGGTGAGAGCCAACTGTGGCCAGAGAGATCACTACTTTAACAGGAGGAGGAGGAGCAGCCTTCTCCTTTCACAGTCTTGTGTAGGAGGAGGAGGAGGAGCTCATCTTCTCTTCTTTCTTCAGTCTTGTGTAGCAGGAGGAGGAAGAGGATCAGTCTTCTCTTCTTTCTTCAGTCTCTGTCTTGTGTATAGGAGGAGGAGGAGGAGCTCGTGTTCTCTATTTTCTTCAGTCTTGTTTAGGAGGAACAAAAGGAGCAGTCTCCTCTCTTCTTTCTTCAGTCTTGTTTAAGAGGAGGAGGAGGAGCAGTCTTCTCTCTTCTTTCTTCTGTCTCGTGTAGGAGGAGGAGGAGGAGTTCGTGTTCTCTTCTTTCTTCAGTCTTGTTTAGGAGGAGGAGGAGGAGGAGGAGGAGGAGGAGGAGGAGGAGCTCGTGTTCTCTTCTTTCTTCAGTCTTGTTTAGGAGGAGGAGGAGGAGGAGGAGGAGGAGGAGCTCGTGTTCTCTTCTTTCTTTAGTCTTGTTTAGGAGGAGGAGGAGGAGGAAGAGCTCGTGTTCTCTTCTTTCTTCAGTCTTGTTTAGGAGGAGGAGGAGGAGGAGGAGGAGGAGGAGGAGGAGGAGGAGTTCGTGTTCTCTTCTTTCTTCAGTCTTGTTTAGGAGGAGGAGGAGGAGGAGGAGGAGGAGGAGGAGGAGGAGGAGGAGCTCGTGTTCTCTTCTTTCTTCAGTCTTGTTTAGGAGGAGGAGGAGGAGGAGGAGCTCGTGTTCTCTTCTTTCTTCAGTCTTGTTTAGGAGGAGCAAGAGGAGCAGTCTCCTCTCTTCTTTCCTCAGTCTTGTGTAGGAGGAGGAGGAGGAGCAGTCTTCTCCCTTGGTCTTGATGCTACAGGTGGCACAGGATCGGCAATTCCTGTAGAAACAAAAAACAAGTAGAAAAAAAGCAGTATCTTGCACATTAATTTTCCCTACATCTGGCACACATTTTCTTTAGAAACTCCTTCACCGCTTTAATCATCCTTTCATCCGTCTTTCTGCACAGTCCCAGCAGCAACACCATCCATTCCCTTCCTGCCTTCTCCACTCTTTCATCCCAACTATGCCCTAATTCAGTTAGAATCACTTGCATCATCTCCATCCTGTCTCTTTCATACTTCTCCCACTCTAGTACCACATGCTCCTCTCCCATGTCACACATCTGGTACACTTTGCTGTGGGATTCAGACCATCTATAATTTCTCTCATTCACATCCATCCACTGTGCCCTGCTCGGAAGAGAAGGTCACCAGGCTACCATCATACCACCTGTCATACATTGGCACTTCTTTCTCTTTGTACCATTAAACAATACTCTTTCCTTCCATGCCATTCTTCCATATATTCAGTCCCACACACTTCCCTTCTCTGTCTATCTCACTCTTCCATTTCCTCACATCACATTCAGCTCCCACTCTACCTCCACTTATCACAATCCATTCACGTTCATCTTGGTGTCTCCCAGGCATCCTCATCCCCCACACCATTTGCAATCAGTTCCTCTCTGTCATTCTCATGCATCTCTTCCTCCATTTATTTCCACTTTCATTCCACAGATACACCTTTCCTTCTTATCTTTCATCATCCATTCTTTCCATCCTAATCTTATACCTGAGTGTTGATTTTACTAACCTTTCCCTAAAAGTACTCCAACCCATGTCACCTCTCAAAGCTTCTACTGCTGTGTACCTTGGTGCATTCAGTGCCATCCTAGCTACTCTATTCTGCCCCACTTCTAGCCTGTCAATCTCACTTTCGTTCCATGCCATACATTATGCTTGGCACAGCCACACTCTTCCATAATTCTCTCAGCACAGCATATTTACTCGCTCTCATCCTTGCTGCACTCCTTAATCTTCCAACCCATTGGTTAGCCAAGCGTTACTTCTCATTCTTTGCCTTTTTACACCCATTTGGACTCATCCACATCCCCAGGTACTTATATTCTATCACCTAATTCAGCTCATTTTCTCCTATTCTCCATACTGCATTGCTTACGTCTTCTGACCTATTCACAATCATTATCTTATTTTTCTCATTACTAAACCTGACTAAACCTAACCCCATAGCTATCCACTAAAGTAAACTTTGCAACTCATCTGCTGATTCATTCATAACCACTACATCATCCACATACAGTAGCACACCTATCCTGTCATTCCCCACTCTTACACCTGCATTCATTCTTCTCATTCTCGCTGTTAACTCCTCTCTATACGAGCTGAAAAGGGTTGGTGACAATATGTATTCTTGTGTAACTCCTCTCTCACCCAGTCTGTTTCAATATCTCCTAATATGTATTTAGCTCGTGTCAACATACATGCTACGCACTATGTTGGTTATCTTCACACTCAACCCAATCTTTCCAAAGACTTTACAGAGCATTTCCCTATCCACCCTATCATGTGCTTTCTCTAAATCTAGAGAGCCTAAATATAGTTTACCTCCATCCTTTCTTCTCTTTACAATCATTTCATTCACCACAAACATATTATCCTCAGCTCTCCTATCCACACGGGAACCTTTCTGCTCCTCACGTAACACTCCCGCTTGTCCAATCCATTTACACAGCACTGCATTGAACACTTTACCCCCCCCCTCCCCTGTATTCACTAATGCAATCGGCCTGTAGTTCTTCAACTCATTCATACTCTTATATCCTCCCTTGTGCAACAGTCACCCTACATTCATTCCACATTCTTGGCACTCTCTCCTCCTCCCATACCTGGTTAAATAGCTCAGTCATCCTATCACTCACAACCCCTTCACCACTTTTATACATTTCATATGGAATTCCATCTAGGCCTGCTGCCTTCCAAATAATTTGCCTTCTCACACATTTCTCCACCTCCTCCCTGCTGATTTTCTCGTTCAGTTAATCTGCATTCTTCCTTTCTAGTGTCACACATCCTTCTCTCACCTCAGATACTTCACCTACTCCTCCAGTTTCTTCCCATAACTCTTTAACCACTCTTCCCATGTCCTCTATGTCTGTCACCAGTGCCCCATTCACCCTTAGGCTCTCTGCATTCTCACTGTCAGGCATCCCCTCACCCCTCACAAATATGTGCCATTCTCTTCCACCTTCCACACGTTTCTCTCTCAGGGACTGAATCACATTTCTCTCGTACCTAACTTTAGCATTCATTATATTTCGTTTCATCACTCGCTGCTGGCTCATATATGCTGTCCATGCATTCTGGTACTAACTTGCAGCCTTCTCACTCTCATGCCTTGTCTTTCTCAATTGCCTGCATACCCTATTCAGTCT
This sequence comes from Callinectes sapidus, assembly GCA_020233015.1. Taxonomy (NCBI): domain Eukaryota; kingdom Metazoa; phylum Arthropoda; class Malacostraca; order Decapoda; family Portunidae; genus Callinectes; species Callinectes sapidus. The sequence goes on along the minus strand of CM035178.1, from coordinate 4,081,752 downwards.
CTTTCTCTCTCTTCTGGCATCCTCGATCTCCTCATTCTATCACAGCTTGCATGCACGCTTTCTGGCAATAATACTCACCTAACCTATCTAATTGGCTGACTGCTGCGTTCTTTACATTCTCGACAAATCTATCATTCATCTCGTCCATACCATTCAAACGTTCATTCTCCCAGTTTCTTTCACTCAAGTCTATCTGGAAATTCTCCCATACTACATCTCTCAAACGCCACTTTCTCCTCTCAGTGTTTGCAGTCTTTTCCTCTCTTCCATACAGCTTACACTCAAGCACCAGCATGTTATGGTTCAAGACAATGTCAAACGTTCCATCCTCATCAATCCACAAGCGGTCAACAATCTCACGCATTCTCCCATTCACTAGAGCAGTGATTCCCAACCGGGGTTCCGCGGAACCCTGGGGTTCCGCGGACCATCACCAGGGGTTCCGTGAGAAACCGGCATAAAATAATGATGTGCTATTACAAAATGACAGTGACATTAATTCATTATTCCTATACTCAATAACAAAGTCACAAGCACTTTACAGACACCAACATACTCGCACGTGTCAGTCAGTACAATGTATAATTAGCCTATATATAGTTATTAAGTAATAACAGCAAATAATATGTATAGAAATAAGAAAGAAGTAGTGTTATTGCCGGTGCGGAATACGCCCTTCATTCATCCTCCACGAGTTTGGCGACACGGGTTGGGTGGGTGACTCAACCCCGTACAAGACGGGTGGCGTACAAGTATCATACGTGTCACGAGCCCCCCAGCCCAGCCCTTCACACATCTTCCTTCAGTCAGTTTTGAGCAGCCAACCGTGTGAGACGTTGTGTTAATAATAACATCACCAGTTAATAGTAGTTCCATTTGGATTTCAAAGACCGAAGCATGCTCAAATATTTGAAAAGAAAGCATGTCAGTGGAGAGGAGGTCAGTGACGAAGAATCACAAATACCACAGCCAAGTACGAGTAAAGGAAAAGTGAGTGATGTTAAAAAAAATCGCCTGTACAGTGACAGTTATCTGGCCATTGGCTTTACGTGGACTGGAGAAGAAGGTTGTCCACTACCTTTGTGCATTTTTTGCGGGAAAAAGCTCGCCAACACAGCTATGGCCCCAGCCAAGTTAAAGCGACTCTTTACTACTAATCACAGCCACTTGTCAAATAAAACCGTGGATTATTTTCGAAGACTCTTGGATTCACAGCAGAAACAAAGAAATTTTTTTTAAAAGAAGGTTAGCATCAGTGATAAGGCCCAAGAAGCAAGCTATTTAGTGGCTGAGCTAGTTGCCAAGAAAATGAAGTCACACTATTGCAGAAAGCCTAATAATGCCTGCTTGCAAAATAATTGTGAGAACAATGCTAGGTGCAGAAGCTGAAAGTGAATTAAGCAAGGTTCCTGTTTCTGATAATACAATTAGTAGGCGTGTGGATGACCTTTCCAACAATGTTTCTGGTATATTGTCTGAAATACTGCAAAATAACAACTTTGCTCTCCAAGTAGACGAATCAGCTGACATAACTGGTAAAGCTCAGCTGCTGGCATTTGTACGATTTGAAAATGACTGTGAAATAATGGAAAATTATTTTTGCTGTAAAGAACTGCCTGAAACTACCAAAGGCCACGACGTTTTCAACATCTTGTCTTCTTACCTGGAATCTTGTGGCTTGTCATGGAACAGATGCGTTGGAATCTGCACTGATGGTGCTCCCTCAATGATTGGCTCTGTACAAGGCTCTCTCTCTCTCTCTCTCTCTCTCTCTCTCTCTCTCTCTCTCTCTCTCTCTCTCTCTCTCTCTCTCTCTCTCTCTCTCTCTCTCTATATATATATATATATATATATATATATATATATATATATATGTAAGGGCGAACCACTACCTCAAGACAGAGGTAACGAGCGAGTCCGGTTTCGGACAGGAGGACTCTTTCAGCCACTCGTTCGCCACTTCCTCTCCCATTCGTTCATCCTCAACCGCTCGTTCAACTCCCTCGTTTCGAACTACCACATACGTGTAAAAGGATCACGTAATCCACGCGGCCGTTCAGGCAATAGAGTCCGGCCGTACGGATACAAATGAAATCCAGGGCAACATCATTAATAAATTAAATTCAAGTCGTAAATCCTTCTCACTGATTTGGGTGCCTGGACATTCCAATATTCGCGGGAATGAACAGGCTGACATGCTAGTTCGGTCTGCCGCAGAGCGCGAGGGAGCGTGGAACCTCCGTCGGGATCTGCAGTCATGTCTCTCAGTTGTTAAATCATCAGCAACACTCCTGTGGCAGAGTCACTGGGATAACCTCCACCTACAAACCATCAAACCCATCCTAGGCGAGTGGGCTTCCTCCAATCGCCCCACAAGGCGGGAGGAGGTTGTCCTCGCACGCCTCAGGATGGGCTGCACCCTCCCCACCCACATGCTCCCCTACATCGCCAACGCATTCCCACCACAATGCTCTGTATGCAATGTCACCCTCTCTGTCGAGCACATCCTGCTTCACTGTGTGCGTTATCGTGAGGAGAGACGGCCCTTGGTGGCGTATTGCCAGAGTCGCGGCCTCACGCTAACGCAGACCACCCTTCTGGGTGACGAACACCCGGATGTGGTCGATAGACTGATGATTTACCTGACTGAGACCAACTTAATGAGAGAGTTGTGATTTATGTGTATATATTCTATATGATGCACTATGTATATTTTCTTTCACTCCAAAATATATATATATATATATATATATATATATATATATATATATATATATATATATATATATATATATATATATATATATATATAATGTAAATAAAAGTATGAAAGTGTGTATGAATCCCATCCAGCGTGATTTGATATCAATGTTTTCATTTTTATTATTATTTTCTTATTATTACATTTTTTTTTTTTTTTAAATAAAAGCAATACGTAGTAACACTACGTAGTTACCTTGTGTGTTTGTGTGTTGCCCCCTCCATCCCCTGCCTTGACAAAAGACAATAGTTTTGCAATAGGAATAGGTGCCCTATGTGAATGAAGCGTGTGTGTACGTGTGACTGTTGTTATTGTTGTTGTTGTTGATGTTGTTGTGTTTGTTGTTGTTGTTTTTGTTGTTGTTATGGTTGATGTTATTGAAAAAAATAATAAATAAATAAAAATAAATATAAAAAAAACAAAAAAAACTAAAATAATATAAAACACAAATAAATAAAAAAAAAGCACTTGTATATACAAATACACTAACCTAATAATAAAATTGGCCTAATACCCATGTCTGGGTGATGGCCATTTAAAAAAAAAAAAAAAAAAAAAAAATCCAGTCAGCGACTGAGCCCAGACACCGTGCCACTAACACGTGTCCTGTAGCACTGTCTGCCTGCCACCTTTGCGGGGATTATTTTGTACGCCCATCTGGCCTAGGGTTTAGATAAATAAAGTTAGGCTTCCCATTGACCCGTGATTTTAGATTTGCTTCTCACTACCCTGTCCTTAGCGGCAACAGAAGGTATCTGTTGCCACCGTGTCAGATTGTCTTTCCTCTCTTACCTACGGAGGATCCGCCTCAGTGAGCGTGCTTTTGGGGTGAATTAACACCGTCCGGCCCCCATAGAGTGGTTTGGCAGGACAATCTGACCTTAAGGCCTGTCTACACGAGCGGGCCTGATCGGCGGGCTTGCCCGTTAACGGGCATATTTGACGGGCAAACGATCAAATTGCCCGAAAGCCCGCCGAGCGAAATCACTGAGCTGGTGCCCGGTAGCTGGAGCCTCGACCCTGCCAGACGCAAGTTAATATCGTGAACCCACAGCAGGCCTTCATCCCACATCACACGGCATAGTAGCACAGTGAACATTTGACGATGGCAGCCCAGGATAACTCTAGTGAGCCACCAACAATTTTTTGGTCTAAAGCACTGACTAGTACTTTGATTGGCCTTTATCGTAAGAATCCATGTTTATGGAATGTAAAGCTCAATTCCTATAAGAACAGAGACAAACGTATAACAGCACTAATGGCTATTGCTGCGGAGATGAGAGAGCATGGTACTTCCGTTACGACGGATGACATAAAAAAGAAAATAGACACGCTGCGTAACCAATTTCGGCTTGAATCCAAGAAAGTCAAGCATTCACAGAAGTCAGGAGCTGGGAGTGAGGATATCTATGTACCTAAATTGTGGTGCTTCTATGACCTGATTTTCCTCCATGACAGTGATAGTCCAAGACCTTCATTGTCAAACTTGGACACAAGCCAAAACACTGGGAATGGTGAGGATACGTCTTCTGGAGAAACATCTGATAATGAGGTAATACTAAGCTCTCTTTCTCTCTCTCTCTCTCTCTCTCTCTCTCTCTCTCTCTCTCTCTCTCTCTCTCTCTCGTGTAGTGTTGCTTCGCTCGTCCCTCGCCTTCCCAGGCGTTTTACTTGTATTTAAGAAGTTATTGAAAATTGAATTAACAAAGGTTATTCATAATACATAACTGCATCTGTTATATTTAATGGAACTATACATTTTATTTTACACAAAATAATATATAAATGACACCTTCAGATAACATTATCTGTGTTTTTATTGCAAAACAAAATTAGTTATAGAAATAATGAGTTTATAACAAAATATTGCATAGAAGTTGATACATGTACTATACTACTATAGCCTATACATGTTGTGAAGAAGATTTGCCAATTAAGTATATGTAGTTATAAGTGTGATAATGAAGAAAGGAAAATATTTAAGTGGTGGAATATTTTTGCACACTTTTGTACTGCCATGACACTGCACCTTCATTATTGAAATATTCCATAAAGTCATGGCGTACACTTTGCGCTTCTGTACTTGTGTTCCGTCCTTTTCTTTGTAGCTGCAACAGGTCCGGAGTTTGACGCCATGTACCAGGGAGGATTGTACATCTTGCAACATCTTCACAATCCATAGACCCTTCAGGCGTGTATATTGCGTGACATGATCACGTCTAAGAAAGTTATGTAAGGCAGTGCATGCTAATACTACCACCTCAACCTTGTTTGGAGATAGGTTTATGGGTGACAGAAAGATTCTAAATCTATTAGCTAAAATCCCAAAGGAGTTCTCTGCTGTGCGTCTAGCCCTAGATAGGCGATAAGAAAAAATGCGTTCCTCATTACTTTGGGTCTGGTGAGAGAACGGTTTCATAATGTGGCGTTGCAAGGGGAAAGCGTCATCTGCCACAAATACGTATGGTAGCATTCTGTCACTTCCTTGAGGTGTTCCATCGCTAGGGAGACCTGCTGTATCTGTGACAATACGGCTACTGATAAGTGTATTATCCCACACACCACCGTCTGACACTCTCCCATTGCAGCCAACGTCAACATATAAAAATTCACAATTAGCATCACAAATAGCCATGAGAACTATACTATGGCTGCCTTTGTAATTATAGAAATAGGAGCCACTGTCAGGCGGAGGTCTTATCAAGATATGCTTCCCATCAATGGCTCCGACGCAGTTGGGGAAGTTCCACCGTGTTTTGAAGCCATGTGCCACACGCATCCACTCATCTGGGGTTGTAGGGGCCTGTCAAACGTAAAAAAAAAAAACAAATAAGGAGAATGGCACTGGTAATGTTTTTTTTTATAAAAATTTCGATGTATGTGCGTCATTACGTAATTTAATGACATTAGTAACAGTTTCTTATATTTTAGATCTTTAATGACCCATTGCTGGCTGCTCCTGATGCTTCCGAGCTAACACCTGGAACTGCTGACATCCCAACTGGTCAACATGTGTCAGATCCGCATGAGCCTGGACCTTCTCGTGTACGAACCGCAAAAAGGCCACACAAAACGATTATTGATGAAACTCAACTAATGCAGAAGGCTTATGACGAACTTAAATCACTGTCTCAAACAGAAAATGCTTTTTCTGCTTTCGGAACTGTGGTTGCAAATAATCTTAAAGAAATGACTAGTGAGAATCAGATTTATGCTCAGAAGTTAGTTCAGGATATAATTTTTCTCGGTCGACTTGGAAGGCTTTCGTCGTCTACTAAGATCGTAGAATAACTGTACTCATGTAACAATTTTATTATTTGGTCAAGGTAATGGACAAAATGTACGTATATCGACATCACATACATATTTGTATGTATCTATATAAGCGCTCAAAAAATTCATTAAGTTTGTTCAGAATTATATTAATTTCTTTCTAGTGCATGGTCTGTTTATTGTTTTGAATGTGCATTGTATGCAATTACGTCTTTATGTATTACACAATAAAATATTACCAATAGATATGACTCATCAAATTAATTATCAATAACCAAGTTATAGCTATAGTTACTTATATCACAATGTCACAACATTATTTACACGTAAAATGTTTCTAACAGATTCACTTACCTGTAAATAGTCAGCCTTCAGCACCTCGTATATTGCCCTACATGTTTCTGGTATTATGCGGGACAAACTTTGCTTTGATATGCGTGTACTGTACTGCAACTCCGAATAAGTAGACCCACTTGCTAAAAATCGCAGAGTTGCTTCCAGACGAGCTTCTGCTGTAATGCTGTTTCTCATAACTGTGTCTTTCTTCACTATGTATGGCTCCACCTTCGATAATAACAAGTAAAAAGTGCTTACACTCATCCTCAGGTAATTTCTGAAGTCGTGTTCCTCACTACTTTGTAGTTCATGAAGTATTGTTGCAGTGCTTCCAAACATACTTCTTTTCTTTAACCAATCTTTACACCATATCCTTTTCTTCTTTTTCTTCTTGAGACACAAAGCTATTATCATAGAGCACAAAATCTTTTTCTTGGCAATGCTAGGCACCATGGTTCTCGTACGGAGTCGTACCGCACTCCACCCGCTGCGCTACTGGCAACATCGTCGGGCAGGCCCGGCTGTTCATCACTTCGGTCGTGTGGACAACATCCTCGGGCAGGCCCGCCATAATTTCCCCGTTAACGGGCAAACCCGCCGATCAGGCCCGCTCGTGTAGACAGGCCTTAAAGGCCTGTCTACACGAGCGGGCCTGATCGGCGGGCTTGCCCGTTAACGGGCATATTTGACGGGCAAACGATCAAATTGCCCGAAAGCCCGCCGAGCGAAATCACTGAGCTGGTGCCCGGTAGCTGGAGCCTCGACCCTGCCAGACGCAAGTTAATATCGTGAACCCACAGCAAGCCTTCATCCCACATCACACGGCATAGTAGCACAGTGAACATTTGACGATGGCAGCCCAGGATAACTCTAGTGAGCCACCAACAATTTTTTGGTCTAAAGCACTGACTAGTACTTTGATTGGCCTTTATCGTAAGAATCCATGTTTATGGAATGTAAAGCTCAATTCCTATAAGAACAGAGACAAACGTATAACAGCACTAATGGCTATTGCTGCGGAGATGAGAGAGCATGGTACTTCCGTTACGACGGATGACATAAAAAAGAAAATAGACACGCTGCGTAACCAATTTCGGCGTGAATCCAAGAAAGTCAAGCATTCACCGAAGTCAGGAGCTGGGAGTGAGGATATCTATGTACCTAAATTGTGGTGCTTCTATGACCTGATTTTCCTCCATGACAGTGATAGTCCAAGACCTTCATTGTCAAACTTGGACACAAGCCAAAACACTGGGAATGGTGAGGATACGTCTTCTGGAGAAACATCTGATAATGAGGTAATACTAAACTCTCTCTCTCTCTCTCTCTCTCTCTCTCTCTCTCTCTCTCTCTCTCTCTCTCTCTCGTGTAGTGTTGCTTCGCTCGTCCATCGCCTTCCCAGGCGTTTTACTTGTATTTAAGAAGTTATTGAAAATTGAATTAACAAAGGTTATTCATAATACATAACTGCATCTGTTATATTTAATGGAACTATACATTTTATTTTACACAAAATAATATATAAATGACACCTTCAGATAACATTATCTGTGTTTTTATTGCAAAACAAAATTAGTTATAGAAATAATGAGTTTATAACAAAATATTGCATAGAAGTTGATACATGTACTATACTACTATAGCCTATACATGTTGTGAAGAAGATTTACCAATTAAGTATATGTAGTTATAAGTGTGATAATGAAGAAAGGAAAATATTTAAGTGGTGGAATATTTTTGCACACTTTTGTACTGCCATGACACTGCACCTTCATTATTGAAATATTCCATAAAGTCATGGCGTACACTTTGAGCTTCTGTACTTGTGTTCCGTCCTTTTCTTTGTAGCTGCAACAGGTCCGGAGTTTGACGCCATGTACCAGGGAGGATTGTACATTTTGCAACATCTTCACAATCCATAGACCCTTCAGGCGTATATTGCGTGACATGATCACGTCTAAGAAAGTTATGTAAGGCAGTGCATGCTAATACTACCACCTCAACCTTGTTTGGAGATAGGTTTATGGGTGACAGAAAGATTCTAAATCTATTAGCTAAAATCCCAAAGGAGTTCTCTGCTGTGCGTCTAGCCCTAGATAGGCGATAAGAAAAAATGCGTTCCTCACTACTTTGGGTCTGGTGAGAGAACGGTTTCATAATGTGGCGTTGCAAGGGGAAAGCGTCATCTGCCACAAATACGTATGGTAGCATTCTGTCACTTCCTTGAGGTGTTCCATCGCTAGGGAGACCTGCTGTATCTGTGACAATACGGCTACTGATAAGTGTATTATCCCACACACCACCGTCTGACACTCTCCCATTGCAGCCAACGTCAACATATAAAAATTCACAATTAGCATCACAAATAGCCATGAGAACTATACTATGGCTGCCTTTGTAATTATAGAAATAGGAGCCACTGTCAGGCGGAGGTCTTATCAAGATATGCTTCCCATCAATGGCTCCGACGCAGTTGGGGAAGTTCCACCGTGTTTTGAAGCCATGTGCCACACGCATCCACTCATCTGGGGTTGTAGGGGCCTGTCAAACGTAAAAAAAAAAAAAAAACAAATAAGGAGAATGGCACTGGTAATGTTTTTTTATTTTATAAAAATTTCGATGTATGTGCGTAATTACGTAATTTAATGACATTAGTAACAGTTTCTTATATTTTAGATCTTTAATGACCCATTGCTGGCTGCTCCTGATGCTTCCGAGCTAACACCTGGAACTGCTGACATCCCAACTGGTCAACATGTGTCAGATCCGCATGAGCCTGGACCTTCTCGTGTACGAACCGCAAAAAGGCCACACAAAACGATTATTGATGAAACTCAACTAATGCAGAAGGCTTATGACGAACTTAAATCACTGTCTCAAACAGAAAATGCTTTTTCTGCTTTCGGAACTGTGGTTGCAAATAATCTTAAAGAAATGACTAGTGAGAATCAGATTTATGCTCAGAAGTTAGTTCAGGATATAATTTTTCTCGGTCGACTTGGAAGGCTTTCGTCGTCTACTAAGATCGTAGAATAACTGTACTCATGTAACAATTTTATTATTTGGTCAAGGTAATGGACAAAATGTACGTATATCGACATCACATACATATTTGTATGTATCTATATAAGCGCTCAAAAAATTCATTAAGTTTGTTCAGAATTATATTAATTTCTTTCTAGTGCATGGTCTGTTTATTGTTTTGAATGTGCATTGTATGCAATTAAGTCTTTATGTATTACACAATAAAATATTACCAATAGATATGACTCATCAAATTA
>CM035178.1:4060894-4071601 GCA_020233015.1 Callinectes sapidus | reverse complement strand
CAAGTCAGCCGGACGGGGGACCCCTGCACAGTCTGCTCCTCGTCGGCGCATGCGCAGTGCGTGTGGTGTGACGTTGTCATGACGTCAGGCTGCGTCACTCTCCTTGTACCCAGCGTTCACCGAGCCCTGCGGTGCTTGCGCCTTGAGTGAGCAATGGATTACAGCGGCCCTGCCACTCGCTCTCTGGTCGAGGAAGATCTCGCCCTTAGCGATGATGAGGAGTGGCCTTTAATGCCTCCCGGAGATCATCAGGCCTCGCCAGCAGCCACAGTTGAGGCTGTCGCCACCCTTCCCGACACTGAAGCTTCGAACACCGGCAACAACCCCTCATCAGCTAAACGCCTCCTGAACAGTTCATCTGACAGCAATGATGCCTTATCTCAGCCTGCTGCCAAGACAGCTAAGCAGGGCGATACTTCCGTTTCACATGATAAGGATTCCACTAATTCGCCAGCCGCTTCTCCCTCCTCTGTGCCATGCAACCCGCCGCTGACCTCACAGCCACTGCCAGCTTTTCCAGCCTTCGCTCCCCGTGATGAGTACGTTAAGCTCTTCTTCAGAGACAACCCCTCGGTGGAGACTAAGCTACGATGGCTTTCAGAAGTCAATACGAACTTCAGTCTGGATCGGAACCTTGCTGAAGTTAAGATGTCCGCTGTAACATCGAGATTCGTCTACGTTTCTAGAAAACGTGTGGACGTCATTGACAGTATAACGAAAGGAGAGTTTCTGTCCTTGTTCCTTGATGCTCAGGACTCATCTCAAAGGCCGCGAAAATTCCCTACCTACCTCCTGACTCGTTACCCTGTCTGCGTTGACCCTTCCCTGGCCAAGGCCCTGCATGGCGTCTACAGAGCGAAGCGCTTCATTCAGGATGGCGCACCTATCAATCGCATCGTGATCACCTGGAGCCTCCCTGATCCACCGCCGCCTTTTGTCACCTTTAACTTCCTTCCCAGCCTGCCATCATGCGAGGTGCGCAGGATGAAGGATGAGCAGCCTTGGTGCTTCAGGTGCTGGGGCGTCGGCCACATCTCCCGTTACTGTTCCCGTCCAGAGAAGTGTGCTTGGTGCTCTGGCCAGCATCACTCCCTCACCTGCCCTCACCGACCTCAATCATCACCTAATGGTTCCGCGTCAACCTCAAAGGACTTTGTGTCACCTGCACAGGGATCAGACTCGCCTCCTGTGGATACCTCGCAGTGGCAGTGTCCTCGCTGCCGTCAGCCAGGCGTCAACGTCTGGCATGGGTGTACACGGCGCCCCGCCACCTCCGCCGTGCCCCCCACCTTGGCTCCACAGTCAGCTCAGCGCGCGCCCGCTACTCCCCATGCCGCCTCCCCGCCAGTGTCTGATGCCAGTTCGGTATCTCCAGAGGTTGCGTCACGCCAGGCAGCTGTGGCATTAATGAAGTCTCAGTGTTCATCATATACTGCGCGTCTCGAGGCCATTGAGCGCCGAATGGATGAGTTCGTCAGCCAGCAAGCAGAAATGAACACCAAGATCTCTGTTGTGATGGAGGCACAACAAGCCTTTTCCGTCACCATTACCAACCTCGCTGAAAAGATTGACTCCCTCGCTACGCATATTGAGAGGATTACTACTCTACCTTCAGCATCCTCACTCTCCCGTGGCGCGCAGCAGAGTGCTGCTCACGCCGCCCCATCGACTTCACTTGGCCGCTCCAAACTGAGGGGCAGTGAGGGATAGACAGATACAGCTCCACGTCCTTTCCTGGAATGCCTGCGGCATCACGCACTGCCTCAAACAGTCTGCCCTCAAGGGTTATGTGTATCAGCATCATCCTGATTTAATGTTCATTCAAGAGGCTTTTGTTGGTCATCCTGTAGCACAGTGGGGACCGGCGCCGCCGTTGAGTGGCTACACTCCTTACGTTCATCATGCCCGGAACGGCCTCATCACCTACGTTCACTCTGCTATACCACACCGACTTCTCCGGTGCTCTACACACGATGACACGACCTTCCAGCTGCTTGAGGTGGCAGTGGGCGCCGGCACGATTTGGCTGTGTAATGTCTACGCGGCTCCAGGCAGGATAGACACTGCTGTTCTCCCCATTCCAACTGTTCGAGGCACAATTTATATGGGAGATTTCAACGCCCGACATCCTGCCTTAGGTGACTTCTCGCTGGCACCGAATCGCAACGGGACACGCCTAGAGGAATGGCTCCGTCGCTACCGACTCACACGCTGGGATACTGGAGGTGCCACACACTCAAGAGGAGGCACTCTTGACCACATATTGACTCATGGCCTGGTGGCATCCAGTGTCAGGTGCTCCTCCGTGCCAACATTGTTTTCTGATCATCTTGCCCTCACCCTCCACTACTCACTCCCAGTCGCCCCTCCTCACCTCCACCGACGCACTCGCATCAATATCCCTCCTAAGTACTGCCCAACCTATATCTCCTACATGTCTTCTCTTCTTCCTACATTCAATTTGACCTCACCTGACCAGCTGTACTCATCCATTGTCACCTCCACACACGCTTTTTATGACCGCTATGTTCGCAGGCCGCACATCAAGCGTCGCCCAGACACTCCAGCCTGGACACTGGATCACCGTATTGCCCAAGCAGAGAGGAAGGCGAAGGAGGATGGCCTTTCCTTCCAAAGTCACCCTTCTCCTGAGAGTCTGCGGAAGTACCAGTCATCTAGGGACGAGCTCGTAGTCCTCCAAAAATGTGTCCTCACTGAATCTTGGCACCAGTTTACCAGCAGCATCAACCGCCAGACAAGTGTAAGCTCCATGTGGCGTCTAATTAATAGAGTTGTGAAGCGGAAACCAGCCAGCACACTTCATCATAGTCCAGGTCAGTACGCCCAAGATCTTATCAATGGCTGGGCTAGGCAGTCACGTGCACGAAACCTTCCCCAGCACATTCGTGAGGCTCTCTCCTCTAATGAAGATCTCCGCACGCTCCGTCTGATGAATGCTTTGCTGAAGCCAGACGAGGAAGATGACAGGCCCATCACCGAAAGTGAAAGTCGTCGTGCCCTCACTAAAGGAAAGGCATCAGCTCCAGGTGACGACGGCATCACTTACTCTGTTCTTAGACTCCTTCAGGAAGTCTCTGGCAATCCTCTTCGCCGGCTATACAATGTTTGTTTTCGGCAGAGATGTGTGCCGCGCGCCTGGACCTCCAGCACCATCATACCCATTCCAAAGCCCGGCACAGACAAGTTCAGACCTATATCACTTACATCCTGCTTTAGTAAGGTGATGGAGTGCGTCTTCCTTAATCGGCTTATGTTCCGGCTTGAGAGCAAGTTATCTAACAGACTTTACGGCTTCCTCCCACAACGTGGTACGCACCACTGCCTCATGGAGTTGTACACCCGCCTCACCTCAACCAGTATAGTTGCTTTCCTCGACCTGAAGAGTGCCTTCGATATTGCCAACAGGGATATCATACTCGACCAGCTGGTGGACTTCGGAGTTAAGGGCAACCTACTCGGGTGGGTGCGGGAGTACCTGCGTAACAGAACCTCTCGTGTTCTGTTTAAGGGTACGATTAGTTCTGTCGAGGGGTTTGAGCTTGGCACCCCACAGGGTGGCGTTCTCAGTCCTTTCCTCTATAATGTCTTGATGCATCGCCTGCTTTCCTTACTTCCTGAAGTCCCTGGCCTCACCATCACCTGCTATGCTGACGACATTTGCATCCACGCACACACACCTGAAATCTTGCAACACTTCCTCCACTCGTTCTATGTCTCGTCCTCCTCGTGTGGCCTCATCATTTCGCCAGAAAAGAGCCGTATTTTTACTCTTCGCCATCCGAGAACCCTCCCAGCCTTCACCGTGGGCAACAGCGCCATCCCTGTGTGCACACAGTACGTCTACCTGGGTGCACCAGTGAGAATTCCTTCAACCGCGCCTACCCGTCAGCGCGTTCATCCCATAGTCCACGACCTTCTGACCCGGCTGCAGCAGCGCCTGACGCCTCTCAGGTGGCTCCTTAATAACGCGACTGGTGTTTCCATCCCTGTGGCCAGGACAATATACATAACCTTTATTCGGTCAGTCATTGACTACCTCTCTCCTGCACTTGTCCAGTTGCCAAAAACTACACTAGAGCCTCTCGACAAGTTTCAGAACACAGTAATGAGACTCATCTTAGGGTGTCCCATGTCTACCAGGATAGTCAACATGCTGAGTGAGCTCAACCTTCCACCCCTGATTGAAAGGATCCACTCTAATGTCGCATATTTCACCGCCAAGTGCCTCCACTTTCCCCATCTCTCCCCTCATTATTCACAAGTCATAAGGACCTTCCTCCAGCTGCGTCCTCGCATACCTCCCCTACAACCTGGTGGCCGCGCTCTCATCAAAACTGTCTCGTTTCAACTGCAACGTTTGGACATCAATATTCCTGTCGCCGATTTTTTCCCTTCGCCTCCACCCTGGATGCTGCCAATCCCGACGGTACACTTCACTCCCACCTGCAAGGCTCACCCTCCCGTCCTGCAGAAACAACTAGCACTGGATGCCATAGCGACGGTCTCGAACACCATCGACACGCCACACCACATCTACACGGATGGGTCTGTGCAGGTGGACGGCGCAGCTGGATGTGCAATTTTCTCTCCTGACGCCGTACCATCAGCAGAGGGCTGGGTTGGGCGTCGACTGCCGGCTCACTCTAGTTCCACATTCTGTGAGTTGCACGGCGTCTTAGATGCTGTGAGTCTCCTCTGTCAGAGAAGCCTCAACGGTGTTGTTGTATGTGACTCGCAGGCAGCCCTTCACGCCCTTTCATCAACAAGTCCTGTCTGTCGTCATTTGGTGAACAGAATCCTGACAAGCCTGGCCCTGGCTCATGATCGGTCATTGGTCATCAAGTTTATTTGGATCCCTTCACATGTCTCACTCTCACACAGCGACGCAGTGGATCGCCTGGCCAAAGCTGCTTGTGTCCTTCCTGCCCACGACACTGGCCCTGCTCCCTCTCTTCAATGCCTCAAGACCAGGATCCGTGCAGCCTCCCTACTCTCCACGAGCATCAGTACGGACAACCAGAGGGCGGCCAGCGTCTCCATTCAACACTATGACGCCTTTCGGCACCATCGCTTCAAGTATCGTCGTCGAGGGCTGTGGGTTCGAAAACATAATGTGGTGTCAGCGCGGCTGAGGCTCGGCTACCGACCTCTGTGGCAGGTTGCGGGCTTGGAAGACGAGCCTCACTACACCTCCTGTCCTCTGTGCCACTCTGCCAACTCCAAGCACCTGCACCACTACTGCCTGGATTGTCCTACTGTGGGGGACCTGCTTCCGCGCGGGCAGCCTCTCCTGGCCGTGTGCCAACATCTGCTGCAGGATGACCACCTGGACCTCATCCTGACCCGCCACCCACAGTTTGGCGGATGTTACCTTAGTATGAGCTAAACTCATATATACTTGTGCCCTCACACTTTCACTTTTGGAATTTATATATCACCAGATATATATTGCCCCCCCTTTTTTTTTTTTTTTTTTTTTTTTTTTTTTTTTTTTTTTTTTTACTACTTTTGTAAACACTCCTATTCAATCAGTTGTTGCATCCCTCGTGTTTTTTAATGTATATATCAATGCTTCTATTTAATTATTGTGTTCAGTGAATCTGCCCTCAGTATAATTTAGTTGCCCTTGTGGCAGAATCGTCTGACATACTTATTTTGTCCTGCATATGTATTTGTTCATGTGTTTTTGTATAGTCTGCCGCACGTCTCTGTGCGCAATAAATTGATAAAACAACAAAAACAACTCTCTCTCTCTCTCTCTCTCTCTCTCTCTCTCTCTCTCTCTCTCTCTCTCTCTCTCTCTCTCTCTCTCTCTCTCTCTCTCTCTCTCTATATATATATTATATATGTGTGTGTGTGTGTGTGTGTGTGTGTGTGTGTGTATGTGTGTGTGTGTGTGTGTGTGTTTTATTAAAGTCTACAGCAGTCACTGCATTATTGAGTTTATAAGAGGTTTTCTCTATCCTCTGGATGAGAGAACGTATTAAAGGTTGTAAAGGAAAACTACGCTTCCAGTTTCGTTTCTTGATGTAACGTGAGGAAAAAGAGAAAACGAGACAGAAAGATGTGGTGTTTTCTTTTAAATCAAATGAAAATTAAAGATAACCATTTTCACAATCGCACGAACGAAGGGAAAGAAGAAACCTTAAACTTAACGTATTCAATACTACGACATCTTTTTACCGCGAGTTTTGAATATGAATAGACGATTTTATTGACATTAAGGAGAATCTGTGGAGGCAGGAAGATTAATGTCAATAAAATCGTCTATTCAGATTAAAGATGAATAAAAGTGAATGATACAAAGAAATGTGGACCACTTGAAGGAAAGGCAACAAACACGATTATAATTCCCTAGAATAGAAAAAATGAAATAGGAACGAAAGATAAATCAAGAGAGATAACGATTGTAAATACCACAACACCAGTATAATGTATATAAACAGTGACGAGGCTTCAACCACCACCACCACCATCACCATCACCACGACTCCTACAGGCTTAGAATGTATGCGAGTGATAGCTGTTGTTTACATTCTCGTTCGTCCATTTATCTAACTGTGTAACTGTGCCCTGTGTTCTTTATTCTGTCAAACTTTCATCCTTTGTTTGTTTTCTACCAGTCCGTGGTTCAGATTGTCTATCTGTCTTTCTGTTTTTATGTCGGCTTGCTCGTCTTTTTTTTTCGGGGGGGGGGCGGGGGGGGGGGCTTGTCTATCTACCTTTCTGCCTCTCTAACTACAAAATAACACCTCGAAGCTGACACCGCTTGCTGACGCTGAGACTATCTCACTTGCTGAGTTTTTACTCGCTGGATAATAATATGCTGGACTGGATAGCACTTGTGGAGTACGAGTAACCGACAGTATGGCTGAAATGATGAAGTGTTTTGCTTGCTAACACACCAACTAACTTAATGGCTACACAGAGATTCCCTGATATGCACGACTTTAGATTACGCCAATTCAAAATAGCATGGTGTCAATCATTTTCCTGGTTACGGGTCAAATTCTCAATAATGAAAGCCAAGCCTATTGATGCTTCACGGACATTTTGTGCAAGGTTGTTGTGAGCTTCGACATTACCACAACTAATATGAAGAGTCTCTACCTCCATATCATATTGAATGACATTACGTTCTTTCGCTAAGAATTTAACCATTTCTTCAAATCTATGATTCTCATCATTCTTCATAAACTAATCTCTCTTTAACTAGCAGGAAGAATACGTTCTATCTTCGATAGATTTACTGCATTCTCAATGTCCCTTTCCTTGTCAAGCTTCTTCAGATCTAACCAAGACCGTTCCACTGTGCTAACCGTGTCCATCATCTTCTTGTTACTGCACTCTGGAACATCTTTCAAATGGTCTATCTCTGACAAAACAATATATACTAAGTGGTGGTGGTGGTGGTAGGTTCCACAGAAGGAACATGAAGGAACTCGTGACGGCCAAAAAACGAGAGTAGCTGTGGTGGTGGTGGTGGTGGTGGTGGTGGTGGTGGTGGTGTTAGGTTCCACAGAATGAACATCCAGGAACTCGTGACGGGCAAGAAAGTAGAAGTGAGAACCTTTTTAATTACTCTTCACCAACAAAAATGACTGGCAACAAAAAAATGTTGACTCTGCGCGTGGAGGTGACCATCCCTTAGGAGGGATAAGGCCACAGCGCGTGCGTGTGATTGCCAAGGACCGCGGCGCACTGGTGTTCCCCTACCGCTGAAAGCTGGCCTCCATCCCGCTGTACAAGGCGAGGTGGACGCGCCTGCCCGGCAACTGGTGGCACAACGAGCAGGCCCTGGCGGTGCCCGTGGACATGGCCAAGCTGCTCAGCTACAGGAACCTCGCCCTGCAACTGTATTGCCTGCGCGGAAGTGACGTCAAACACAAGGGCGTATTTAACTTCCGCCGCCTGATGGCTCAGCAGCAGCAGGAGGACGAGGTGTTCCTGGCCATGCACTACTCCACGACCTGCTGGTGGCACTGCCTCGCCCGCTGCTTCCGCAGCTGCTGCTGCTGCTGCAAGGGTTCAGAGGACGAGGTGGTGCCGGTGCAGGTGCCGGTGGTGGTGAAAGGCGGTGGCGGACGTGGCGGCGGTGACGAGCGCGGCTGCTACACCAGAGAGGGCAGCCTGGGTGACATGTGGCGGCACAGCGTCCCTGCCTTAGGGACCCCTGCCCTGTCCAAGGCCGCCCTTCTGGCCAGTGTAGCAGCCCCAGTCCCGGACGCCCCAGCCCCAGCCCCAGCCACCCCCACCGGCGTCAGGGAAGAGCACCTTGAGCCGCTTCCACTCCCTCATCCAGTAAGATTCACCGACTCTGGCACGGTGTTCCCCGAGCTAAAACGAGAGCACGGCCTGCTGCTGGCCGCGGAGGTGAGGAGGACGCGGCGGCAGACTGAAGAGGGGAAAGAGGAGGGACACCGACACCACGGCATGAAGAGGCACGGACGGCTGGCGCTCGCCTTGGTAGGAAGCCTGGCTGTGCCAACTGGCACGCTGGTGGCCAGGCCTGAGGCCACGCCGTCCGTGCACTGGCTGCTCTGTGGACTGGCCGTGGTCCTTCTGCTGGCGTACGCTTGTGCACAAGTCCGTGTGCGGCGGCGATGCCAGCGACACAAAAGGTGAAGGAGTCCATAAGAGGGCCCCGCGCCCTCAGCACAGCTGCCCACCCCGGCGCCAGGGCGGGCAGCTCTCAACCAGCTGGCATCTCAACACACAACACTGGTGATCATCTCTGTGCCAGTAAAAAGCTATGTACCGAACTGTACTGTGAACACGTGGCACTCATGTCCTGTCTTGTCACGAAACACTGATGACGTGTTGGCCTGCCAGGCTGGCACTGATACAAGGCATTCATTGGCTGGCACTTTGTTCAGAACTGATGAATGCATGTATGTGTATGTATGTATGTATGTGTGTATGTATGTATGTAGTATGTATGTGTATGTGTGATACGTATGTGTGTATGTACCTACTTGAAGATGTAGGTATCTGTGTATTTATGTGTATGTTTCGATGTATGTATGTGTAGGTATGTATGTATATGTATGTATGTGTGTATGTGTATGTGTGTATGTGTCTATATGTGCATAGGTATGTGTGCCTTTTTGTATGTGCATGTGTGCGTATGTATGCATGTGTATGTGCGTATGTGTATGTGTGTCTATATGTGCATGTGAATATGTGTACGTGTGTGTGTGCGTATGTATGTATGTATGTGTATCTGCGTATGTGTATGTGTGTATGTGTCTATATGTGCATGTGTATGTGCGTGTGTGCGTATGTATGTATGTATGTATGTATGTGTATGTGCGTATGTGTATGTGCATATATGTTCCTACACACACACACACACACACACACACACACACACACACACACACACACGCACAGAACACACACACACACACACACACACACACACACACACACACACACACACACACACACACACACACACACACACACACACACAGAGGTTGAACGTCACAGCAGCCTGCGGAAAGGTGGGGGTAACTGCCATCACATTTGGTGATGCCTGGTTCAATAAATACAGGTGGAGACGATACTACTAACACACACACACACACACACACACACACACAGGTTGAACGTCACAGCAGCCTGCGGAAAGGTGGGGCAGCATTTTGAAAAGTCAATAAAAGCTACATATAATTTATGTTTTCTTTTTCCTTTTTGCTGAAACAGTGATGATGCACAAAATTGTTATATGCTGAAGCAATATGCTCAAGGCATCCCCGCTTCCATTGTGTCCCTGCCTGCTCACGGCAAGGTTTTAACCAATCATGTAATCGCCTACAAATCACAATGTCATACAATTTTGTCACAATGATTCCCCAGTAATTGTTTGGGTCTTCCCTGTGCCCTTTCTTATAGACGGTGAACATTTTTGCCCTTGCCCATGATGTAGGGTACTCATTGTCTGAAAATATGTCATTAAACAAAGTAGCAATAACCATTATCGAGTGAGCAGGTAACAGAGAGAAGATGCCGCGAGAAACTCCGTCGGGGCCACAAGCTTTATCAGGCTGCAAGCTTCTCATACCTCTTCTTGAGAGATCGGCTCGTCTTGGATAGGAATAGTAACATCAGTGCTAATATCTTAATCGTGGGATGGTTGAGAAGGGTTTAAAATCTCTTCAAAATGAAGCTTAAAACATTCACCGCTTGGCACATCATCAATATTATGCATTGACATCCTGTAATTCCCTTTCCAGTCGATGGCTCGCCATGCTCTTACATCGTCATTATCCTGTAAAATCCTTTCCCACCTTCCTTTTTTTTTTTTTTTTGTATGTAGAAGGGAGGCGGCCAAGGGCAACAAAAATAAAACAAAATAGCCCACTTCAGTCCCGGTCCCTTAAAAGTCCGGATTCATGTGCCAAAAGAATGGGATAAGTGTCTTGATACCTCTCTCTTGAAACAATTCAAGTCATAGGCAGGTGGAAATACAGAAGCAGGAATAGAGTTCCAGAGTTTACCAGAGAAAGGGATGAAAGACTGAGAAAACTGGTTAACTCTTGCATTAGAGAGGTGGACAGAATAGGGGTGAGGTGAGAGGAAGGATCAAGTCTTGTGCAGCGAGGCCGCGGGAGCAGGGGAGGCACGCAGTTAGCGAGATCAGAAGAGCAGTTAGCATGGAAGTAGAGTTAAAAGAGAGCAAGA
>CM035178.1:4028445-4049433 GCA_020233015.1 Callinectes sapidus | reverse complement strand
TTATTATTATTATTATTATTATTTTTATTATTATTATTATTATTATTATTATTATTATTATTATTATTATTATTATTATTATTATTCCTCCAAACCCTGGCAACTACATCAGCCACCTGCCTGACTGACCAACCTAACCTAACCTAACCTAGCCTAACCTATGCTATCCTATCTTAACCTTAACCTACTTAAGTCAGTCAGTTTGGTGGCACTTGAAGTTGTCAGGGAGGTGGTGGTGATACTCATCCTACTCCTCCTCTTCCTCGTACTCCTCTGCCTCCTCCTCCTCCTCCTCCTCCTCCTCCTCCTCCTCCTGCTACTGCTACTGCTACTGCTGCTGCCTCTCTCCTGTTCTTTTCTTCCTCTACGGCTGCTGCTGCTGTGCATGAGAGTAGTAACCTTCCCTGTCTTGAGTAGTAACTACACTTGCTGTACCACTACCACCACCACCACAGCACATCAATTCACCTGTCCATGCTGCACCGCGAGAAAGACTCGGCCAGAGACCCACAGATTGCTCTGTTCGTAGTTCACTTCGTCTCAACTTTGTAATCAGGTTTAGTCATCTGGGAAATCGCTGGCGAGCATTTCTTAGCAGCCGAGTGCCCTGAAAGCAATCACTTGTTCTTCACGCGGGATTCATTCATCAAAAGGAAGGAACTTTGCGACAGTGGGAGAAGCTCAGGGAAGGGGAAAAGGGAGATAAAGGTAGAAGGGAAGTACCAGGGGAGGGCGAGGCGTGTGCTGTGGTGGTGATAGTGGTGGTGATAGAGCATGTGTAGTTAATACCCAAGGCAGAGAGTTCCATCTCACCTACTACTATTTTCACTCCATCATTGATACTCCCACAACTCTACAACACTTCATTATAATATCTTATTATCGGTGTCAATGTCAATGTTCACATTAAGATTGGCAGAAGTTAGTGTCAGTCATTGTGTATTGAACTTTTGAAGCAATATGAACACAGTTAGGGAAGTAATGTGTTCAGATTGTAATATAAAGACTGATTTTTCTTGTTTATTCTTGTTTATGTATTTAGTGTGCAGGTGGTTCATTGCGTGTCTAGTGATACAAAGTGTGACCTAAGGTGTGTGCTAGGTGGTGTCTTAAAATACCTGCCTCCAGCTTTTCCTTTCCCGGCCTCAGCACCCCCTATAGCGAGGTGTAGGCAGTCTAGCATCCCATAACTTTGGGTAGCATCGTGTTACTAGGACGATAAAATGAAGTGAAGTGCAGCACTTGTGGATAATTACCCATAGGTTGGGAATCACTGATCAAGAGAGAATGATACCTTATATACACCTTCCATCATACAGTTCACTTTCCAATGGTGTTACCAGTTTTAATGGAACATGAAATTAATGCATAACTCTAAGGTACATTACTATACTGCAGCACTGCTACATGCATTTACTGCTTACTATTTCACGTCAGACAAAGGACAAATACCAAATGTGTACCAGAGAGCTTTATGACACACACACACACACACACACACACACACACACACACACACCCACACACACACACACACACACACACACACACACACACACACACACACACACATGCACATTAATGCAACAAAAAAGACATTTGATTCAGGCTTTCGGGAAGCTTCAGCTTGGCAGGCTGTGCCAATGCTTATAAGTGTTATGTAAATATATGTATATATATCTTTGTACATAATTAATGGCAATAAACTTGTTTACTGTTACTGTTACTGTTACACACAGACACACACACACACACACACACACACACACACACACACACACACACACAAACACACTAGTTTGTGTGAGTTGGTTGGGTTCTAGAATTATTGTGGTGGGGCACAGGACATATCTAAGCATAATTCTGTTAATGTTTGTGACATTAAGTCAAAGCTTCTCTCTGCAGATTTTGTTGGTTTCATCAATTATTGTGATATTATTTGTTTTACAGAAATTACATGTGCAGTGGCTAGCGCGTCTGGCTACGAATCCGTGGGCCCGAGTTCGATCCCGGACGAGGACGGCGCGGACCTCACCCAGGTTTTCATCCTTCACTGGTCGATAAATGGGTACCTAGGGCAACCTAGGGAAGGTGAACTGTGGAAACCCGGATTTCATGCTGGCCCCATGTCCCGGGGTAAGGGACTATTCCACCACAGGCTCAAAGGCCAAGGAGACGGGAGATGAGCGCCCGCAGCCACGCGCTGATACAGCGTAAGCCCCCCACTTTAGCTTACCCTACATTGAGATGATCAACATGAAAGATAGAATGGAAAATCATGGGTTTGATATTGTTTACAAGAATAGGAGTAAATTAAGCAGATTTGAGTCTGGTGGTCCTCTTATTGCAATTAAAAAGGATTTTAGCTCTAAGTGGAAACCAATGAGATCTGAGTTTGATTAATTACTATCAGTTAAGATAGATAAAAGGAGTGTATGTTCAGATAAAGAAGTTGTGTTTATATTCCTCATTCAAAATCAAGATATGGTAATAAAGAACATTTTGATGACTTGGATAACTTTCTATTAACTTATAAAAATGATATTTATGTGAATGTTTTGTGTGGTGATTTCAATGCTCACACGCTCACTCTTCTTGATTTTTGTTCTACTGTTGATGATGATGATCAGGTGACTGCTGAGATCCCCTACACAAACTTGTTAGACTATGATATAGCGGTTGATAGGCGTAATCAAGATTTAACACCTGACAGGAACTCCTATGGTAGGAAAATGGTGGAAATTTGTAAAAATAATGAAGTGTTTATATTCAATGGTAGACTAGGGGAGGATTGTGGTGTTTACAAACCCAATACTACATATCACACAACAGTAGACTGCTTTTTAGGTTCACCATCTGTAATGCAGCTAGTAGAAACATTGAAGATACTTGACTTTGATCCTATGTTATCAGATGTACATTGCGGGTTACATGCAAAGTTCAGATTTAGATGTCTAAGCAAAGGAACTATTGCAAAATCGAATACCCAAGTAGCTTTGGGATGTGCGAAACCAGGAAAAAAGGACACTGAGAAAAAATGTGAGAATGCTGGTCAAATTTATGTAGGTAACATTATTGAGTTGTTTGAAAAGGTACAAGAACTAGTTAGCTGTAGATGATATTAACATGGAGTTAAAACAGTTTTTAATTGATCCTGCATTTAAAGTTTTATTTTTTTTCCCGCAAAAAAGAAAAAAATCTTTATAAAAAATCTAATAATGCTTCCATGGTTGTGGTTGGTTACGACAGCCCGTGTTGGAGATCAAGAAAAGAATATCATAAAGCAAGGCATACGTACCGTCAGCATAAAAACACTGCTAATTCTAACTTAATGATTGAAAAAAGGTAATATACACATGCACACACACACACACACACACACACATATATATATATATATATATATATATATATATATATATATATATATATATATATATATATATATATATATATATATATATATATATATATATATACGATATATTAATGAGCTTAGAAAACGGAAGAGTGGCAGCCCTAAAGAATATTGGAAAGTTCTAAACAGTAAGAAAGAGAAATGGCAAATTCCTATTACGGTAAATGAGTTTTACGATAATTTTAAACAACTAGTAAGTGACGACAATATTGAAGACGATGTAGATAATGTGATTGATTTGGACGGTTTTAATAATGAGCCTTCGCCAATGCTTAATGATCAAATTACTAAGGAAGAGCTTGTTAGGAATATAAGTAAATTAAAAAATGGCAGGTGTCCAGCAAATTATATGGTCATCAATGAATATATAAAAAGTACACCGAATGTTATGTACGTGAAGTTGTTTAACAAAATATTGGATACCGGTATCATGCCAACCGAGTGGTTGATTGGCTTGATAGTTCCACTTTATAAAAATCAGGGCGACATCCAGGACATTAATAACTACAGAGGGATAACTTTGCTAAGTTGTATTGGGAAGCTGTTCACTTCAATTTTGAATGAGAGACTAAGTAGATACTCTGATGCTATGTACATTATCATTTCTGAAACTCAAGCTGGATTTAGACATAGTTATTGCACCTTAGACCACATATTCTTACTTAATTAACTTGGAAAGCCTCTCTCTGTTGTAAAACACATATTAATAGTCATAAAAGGCTGAATTTGTGGTATGATACGCGCATGAGTGAAACAATAAATCTATTCAAGTTACAAATCTCTTTTTTAAATGTCACTGGGAACAGAGTGAGCAAAATGAATAAAATTTTGCCAAGACATGTGTAACACACACACACACACACACACACACACACACACACACACACACACACACACACACACACATATATATATATATATATATATATATATATATATATATATATATAGATAGAGATAGAGAGAGAGAGAGAGAGAGAGAGAGAGAGAGAGAGAGATAGATAGATAGATAGATATATAGATATATAGATATATATATATTTATATATTTATTTATTTATTTATTTATTTACTCATATATATATATATATATATATATATATATATATATATATATATATGTAAAGCTTTTTTCAATGGTCCAATCAACTTAGAACAACCACACTTCTAAAGGTTCACCGTAGTCTGTGTGTGTGTGTGTGTGTGTGTGTAGTAATAATAATAATATTAATAATAATAATAATAACAATAATAATAATAATAATAATAATAATAATAATAATAATAATAATAATAATAATAATAATAATAACAATAATAATAACTAATAATAATAAAAATAATAATAATAATAATAATAATAATAATAATAATAATAATAATAATAATAATAATAATAATAGACGGTTTATTTGAATGCAGCTTATAATTGTTTGCTGAAAATCTACAAGTCAACATACAGATACTTCTTATGTACTGACATTCACACACCTTAAGTCTACCCGGTCGTATCTGACAACTTGATGTGTGTGTGTGTGCGTGTGTTTGTGTGTGTGTGTGTGTGTGTGTGTGTGTATGTGTGTGTGTGTGTGTGTGTGTGTGTGTGTGTGTGTGTGTGTGTGTGTGTGTGTGTGTGTGAGTAAGTAAGTAAGTAAGTAAGTAAGTAAGTAAGTAAGTAAGTAAGTAAGTGAGTAAGTGGGTGAGTGAATGAGTGAGTGAGTGGGTGAGTGAGTGAGTGGGTGAGTGAGTGAGTGAGTGAGTGGGTGAGTGAGTGAGTGAGTGAGTGAGTGAGTGAGAGAGTAAGAATATTGCCACAATTAAACATATATACACAAATACATATATCTAATACAAGATATACGTAAGACGTGTAGACCTAGCGCTCCTTGACAGATACATTTTTCATTTCAAATATCAAAGTTCAGCTATGAGTTATAGTAATAAGGGACTATACAAGTATGAATATAAATAAATGAGTCAAAAAAAGCATGCAATCGTCAAATAGATAATAATGACAAATTTGTAGTACAATAATAATAACAGTAAGCATAACAAGAATAGGAATAACAATATCAATAATAACATCAATAACAATAATACTAATAATAATATTAATAACAATGAGCTTACAAATTTTGGAGAGAAAACACATAATTATTTATTTTCTTTTTAGATTGATTAATATTTCCAGCATTGTAAATGTTTTTTTTTATATCAATAGGTAAGGCATTCCATATCTGTGGGCCAAAATAAAAGATACTATTTTTAACCAGAATATTACGCTATTGCTGACAAACTAAATTATAACTATTATTTCTGGTGCAGCAGCAACAGTGCCAGCAAGTCTCTGTCCATCATGACCTTAGAGGTGAGAGCCAACTGTGGCCAGAGAGATCACTACTTTAACAGGAGGAGGAGGAGCAGCCTTCTCCTTTCACAGTCTTGTGTAGGAGGAGGAGGAGGAGCGCATCTTCTCTTCTTTCTTCAGTCTTGTGTAGCAGGAGGAGGAAGAGGATCAGTCTTCTCTTCTTTCTTCAGTCTTGTTTAGGAGGAGGAGGAGGAGGAGGAGGCGGAGGCGGAGGAGGAGGAGGAGGAGGTGGAGGAGGAGGAGGAGGAGGAGGAGGAGGAGCTCGTGTTCTCTACTTTCTTCAGTCTTGTTTAGGAGGAGCAAGAGGAGCAGTCTCCTCTCTTCTTTCTTCAGCCTTGTTTAGGAGGAGGAGGAGGAGGAGCAGTCTTCTCTCTTCTTTCTTCTGTCTTGTGTAGGAGGAGGAGGAGGAGTTTGTGTTCTCTTCTTTCTTCAGTCTTGTTTAGGAGGAGCAAGCCGATGAAGACCTTAGAATAGTATAAACATCTTTTTTTTTTATAATACAGAAATTACTGTGTATATGTATATTTTTTATTGTAAACATGGAATCCTTTCTTCTAGTATAAAATCTTATTTCCATAGGTGTCTGCATTCTTCTGGAGGTGCACTCCAATACACATCTTTGAAGTGTGCAAGAATAATTCTTCTTCACAATCGCTGCATGAAGCATGGCATCCCTGTTCCTGCAGATGTGTGTACTTCTTTAATTTAGCAAAGTCTATTCATGAATGTTCCATTATGTGTACTGAGTTAATGGAAATAGACAAATGTTTTTACAGACAACAATGTCTCAAAAGTCATTAGGGTTTGGGCTAGTTTTGAAATCTCAGAGTGCTAAATATCAAATTACATGGCTGTTCATCTGGTATAATATGAACTTCCATTCCATAGACCTGTTATCTCCACACAAAAGTCTGTTTAATAACTTTCAGCTTCCCCCCCTTCTGAATGAAGAGATGCCACAGGCTGATGAGCAGCAAGCCCCCATGCAGAGAGGTCAGCAAACTCCAGGCAGGGTAGTACAGCAGGAAATTATACATTTACAATTTCTACCAGCAATAAAATAGGAGAATGGTTTTGCTGAGTAAACCTGTAAAGACTCAAAAAATGATTTTTTTCATATATTCTATGCATGCTTGAATCTTTAAAAAAATGAAATACCTATCAATATTAAGGATGAAAAACAATTAGTTTAAAATATCCTATATATTCATTTCCTTAGAAAAAATTCACTTTTGTATTACAAGTAGTAAAAAGATATTCTTTTAAAAAATTACCTTTGGTATCACACACAGAAAAAATATATATATAGTTTACTAGCAACCTTCCCCCCCCCAAAAAAAATAATATAAATAAATTGCCTTTTGTATTACAAGTAGTATTAAAAATATCCCACTAAAAAATTGCTTTTAGTATCACAAGTAGTAAAAATATAATATATGTATATAGTTTACTAGCACCCTTCCACCCAAAAACATATATATATATATATATATATATATATATATATATATATATATATATATATATATATATATATATATATATATATATATATATATATATAATGTGAGCACATTTTATTGTGTCAAACATATCCTCAATGTGCACAAAATAAACAGGTTCATGAATTCTATCATTCCGTTTCTTTATCAACTTTTTAACACCACCACACTGAAGAATTTCGTAACGCCCAAGGATGTAGTACTGACGATTTGATTTCTTTTTTGCACATGCTGCTACCCTGAGTTCTTCTATCAGATTGTAGTACTCGATTTTAGTCAGTAGTAATGACTTTGAGTCCGAGCTCTTCTTCAACATCAGTTCCTCGTAAAACTGTACTTCCTGGGAACCCACCATATCTTCTACAAATGAAGTAAACCTCATGGAAGGACAATGCCAGGGACAAGGCAACACACAACTGCACTGGCGAGCTGTCCAGCCCCCAGACGCCTGTACCGGTCACACACACACACACACACACACACACACACACACACACACACACAGTATGTCAATAAAAAAATGAGCTCTGAGCTGGCTTCACAAGCCAATGGACCTGGATTTGTTCGCCGGGCGGGCGGAGTCGGAAGATTTGTGACCTTGCCCATACCAGGATTTATTTCAGTCAATATGTCAAGAAAATATATGAAAATTTTAGTCACTTCAACGGTCCAGAGCAGCAGCTGGTCAGTTAGCTCAAGCTGAGCGCATGGTCAAACGCAGTCATTTAGAACATGTCCCAGGTAATCCAGGAGATAACGTGACAATTCCCATTCCGTTAGTTGATCGATGGAAAGGTGATCCACGAAATGTTATTGGTGCGATCTTAGATTGTAACGAAAATGACATGTATCGAATAGCCATGAAAGAGGGAATACTCAAGGGACGCTACAGTAGAAGCCAATTTGATATTTGTACCCAGCAACTGTACAGTATTAGTGATGTGAGTGCAGACAATGAAATAGGACTTCGTCAGGCAGTACAGCAGTCATCTAGGTTTGGTGGCCAAGGTTATGCTAAGTGCAACTGTACTGTAAGCAAGAAACAGTGTCAAACAAATCGCTGCAAATGTTATAAAGAAGGTTACAAGTGCAATAGTCGGTGCCACTCTAGTTTGAATTGTAAGAACAAAAACTGTTAGTGTTTAAAATGTCACCTTTCATTATTCATTTTTTTCTTATTTTGACTTACTATCGTTACATAGGTTTTAAAAAACAAAATTTTACTCAAGAATACTGTTTGTTTTTTCTGTCAGTTCCATAGACCCCTTAAATAGAAGGACTGGTATCTCCTATGCTCGGTGTCTGGAACTTGGGTCCCAAATCGGAACTTGGGTCCCATTCATAATTTGTGAAATATAGGTAGTAGAAGCTTAATTTTGGTGTCCTCTAGGGTTTTCGAGGGCGAGGAGTTCATTTTTCACACTTTTAGCCTTCTAGAACATAATTTGAAGGTCAATCTGGAACTAGGGACCCATGTTGGGATATGGCTCCCACACATAATTTGTGTAAAATATGTAATACAAACGTAATTTTGGCGTCCTATAGGGTTTTGAAGGGCAAGTAGTTCATTTTTCAAACTTTGAATTTTCTACAACATCATATAAAGGTCATTTCAAGGTCAATCTGAAACTTGGGACCAAGTTGGAAAATGGGTCCGGCTCATAATTTGTTTCAAATGCATAATAGAATCTTCATTTTGATGTAAATGGTTCTGAAAGGCAAGGACTTCATTTGTCATAGCATTTCTTTAACATTTTGTAACATAATTTAATGGTCAAATCTCATTTAACATGACAAAATAAAGAGAAAGATTGTATATTTTCTCAAATAATGTGATGATACAATATAGTTATTCTACAAAGAAGATAACATAATCTACAGTATAATACAAATATCTTGTTTAGTTTTTATCCAATAGTTTTTCTTTTCTTCTCAAGCAGCCAAGTTGTCTTTCTTTATCGCTGTTGTCAAGTACAAATGCTTTCAAAAAAATATTTGACAGAGTAAGACATGCTCCTTGAATGGCAACCATTGGACTATCAATAGAGGCTAAAGCTTGGCTGAGATGAGCTCGGCAGCAATGCAAGTTACATTTATGAAACAGTTCATATGCTGAGTGTACAAAATGCACTGTTGAGAGTAGAGGTATAGTTAGGCCACCTCTGTTTAAGTTTTTAAGAAACTCTGAATTGATATGATGGTCGTCCACATCTTCAGTCTCAACACTCATGATATTGGCTTGAAATTTGTGTTCCAGATACCCAGCTAGAAATATAATTTTATGTTTGATACTGTCATTAGATTGAACTAAATCTTCAGTGTCAGCTATAGTAATGTCAAAAAGAAAATCATCAATGCAAATGTTAGAGGGACAAAACACATCAAGACATGACTGGTGTGGCGTACATTCATTTGCCAAAAGTGCATGTAGGTTCTTGGTTTTTGCCGCTGCCTTGATATCCACAACGTCAATGTAGAAATTACCCCCACTGCGTTGTCGAGCTTGACCAAAGAATTTTTCAAGGGCCTCATCAGCAAACACACCTGGCAGCACATACGTAAAGTTGTGCTGATTCAATAGGATCGTTGCAGCTTCAATGTTGGCTTTTGTAGATAGTACCATTGCCTCTGCAGTTTGCTTTGTCAGCTTTTGTGTTCGACCTCGACCACCTGACCATGCACAAGATGATATAACATCACAAACTTCATTAAGTTTCTTAAAAGTACTGCAATTTTTGGTCCATGGTTGACGACACTCATCACGCATGTTCATGCCTGAATACCGATCTTTCACATTCATCATGTGGAACCAATCAGATGATGGTGCCTTCACTAATGGCAAGTTTGTCCTTTAGAGTTGAAAGTGCAGCAACAGTTTTGTCATTAAAGATTTGAGTAATAATTGTAACTGAGAATGAATAATCTGAAAATGTGGCGAATCATAACAACTCATGTGGCTCAATTCCTCTACTGCACATTTCAAGTAGTCTGCATCTTTGAACTGATACTCTGTTATGCACGACATAATTTGATCAACTTGGGACCATTTACTGACAAGACTGTTCTTTTGTAGACAGCCAGTTTTAGAAAAATATGTCTTTGGTATTTCCTTTCCATTTTTCTCAACACATTTAAGATGCAAGAAACCAAATGATGATTTCACATGTTGCAAATGAAGAAAATGAATAATAGAACGTCCCTTTGCATCAGTTCTAGAAATGTAAATGTCATCACTATCACAAACAATGAGGTAATCCCTTGCAATATGCTTATGGATGTCATTGCAAAATGAAGAGAAATCGCCTATCTTATCCATAACTTAAGCTCTGTGTTTTTCATTTTCGGTGCGGATTGCTGCTGAAGTAGTTGTAGTTCTTGGTAATGAGGAGATCTGCTTTAAGCATGAATTTGATACTCCTGGAAAAATGGATGGTGGTTGACTTGGCCTTTTCCCGCCCCTGGTTGAAATCCATTCACAGTTAAAATGATGATCACATGCATAGATCTCTTTCAGTTGTAGCAAACTGGAACGCTCATTTGGCATAGCATCGATCCAACGATTTCGCTCACCTTCATCAGTTGGAAATGCTACTACTTTGGTGTATGGTTCACCCCTGTAATTTCCTCGACAACCATAGACACTACACTTCTTAGGCATTGTTGTTAGTAGAAACTTCTGAAACAAGAATAAATAAATTATATCAATTATTGAATAATATAGTTTTGGCAGCTAGTTTATGAAAATGGTGGTATTTTTTATTTATTTATTTATTTATTTTTTAAATAAAAAAAAAGAATGTATGATTTTTTTTAAATAAAAAAATTTAAATTTATTTAAAAAATTTATTTCTTTTTAAATAGAAAAAATAAATGTCAGAGAATGCGCTAAAAAAGTGGGACCCAAGTTTCCCACCCCGAGATTGCGAGTTACTAGTACTTCTATTTAAGGGGTCTATGGTCAGTTCATTACTCCATATTAGTCAGTATGCCAATAAAATATATGAAATTTTAGTCACTTTATAAATTGCCTGCAATTTTTAGCTGATTTCTAAATTGACTAAGTGAATCAGGCAATTCACAAATTTCCTGAAAAAATAAGTCACTTTACAAATTGTCTGGATTTAGATATTGACTGTAACATATATATATATATATATATATATATATATATATATATATATATATATATATATATATATATATATACACACACACACACACACACACACACACACACACACACAAACACACACACACACTCATGAAAATCCTTTTTTAATTGATTTTTATAATGTAAGAGAAATAAAGTAACTCAAGGTAAAATATAAAATAAAGCAAAACAAATGTTAAAGGTCCACTCAAAATACCAGTCCTCAAACAGGGTCAAGAGAGAGGACAGAAAAGGGTGAAAGAAAGAAGCAAGTGTTGTATTGTCAGCAAGATCAGAGGAGTGAGTTAGTAGGAAAATAGAGATGAACTATTCTACTTGCTTTGCTGCAAGCTGCTGCAAAGATTCCAGCACCTGTGTTTGTATATCAACAGATTGCCGTTGCAAAACAGCAATTTGCTGCTGAGATGCTGTAATCTGTTGCAGTGTCTACAGTAAGCCCTGATTGAAGTGTTGATGTTCCTGCACCACTGTGACTCGCTTCTGAACAGTAGAAGTTAGCTCTTGCTGCTGGACAAGTACATCTCTTAGTACGTCTAACTCTGAATGAACACCAAGGATAAATTTTAAGAAATATTATTTTGTACATACAATAAAAAATAAACTAACACATTATAAGTCAATATTCAAATTCTTGATATCCTACTGTGTGATTTTTTTCTTTCTACTAATACAGTATTGATAAAAAAGACTTACCTGGAGGGCTACGATGCCTTTTGGGGGGAGCTGGCCGTGGTGCTGCTGCTGTTGCTGCTGCTGGCTGGGGGCTAGTGGTGGTGCCAGAAGGGGTGACAGTAATGGCTAGGTGGCTGATGGTGGTACTGCTGCTGGCATGGAGGCTGGTGGTGGGGGTGATGGTGCTGCTACTAGCTGGGGTTCTGGTGGTGGTGGTGGTAGTGCCTGCATGGGAGCTGGTGGTGGTGAAGGTGCTGCTGCAAGCTGGGGGGCTGGTGATGGTGGTGCCTGCAGGGCTAATGTACAAATAAAAGGCATTTCATTACCATATTAGTTGACTGAAATAAATGTACACTTGAAAAACATGGCACATACATACATGTATGAATACATGTTAGCATGGAACAAGTGGCTTAGTTATTTACCATTGAGAGAAACACCATCAATACTAGCACCTCTGCTTGTTGATGGTAAAGGACCAGCAGATAAATCTGAAAAATAGAATAAATTAGTTGAATAAGTAAAAAATGCACAAATAAGTTCTACAATACTACAGGCTAAATATATAGTGGTATTTTGTGAGTGCTATTTATTGTTATAATTTTTAAAATTTATTTCAATGATCAGGCAACAAATGTTTATGTTTATAATATGGAGCAAATGTAAAATACTGTAACTCAAGTAAAAAATGGTAGTGATTTTTCTTTTCTTATTTTTCTTTACTTACTCAATGGTGTGCCTTGGCCTTCATTCCAGGGAGGTAAGGGTTGGAGGCCTTAGAGGTGAGACATCCTACCTCTCCTGGATGAGGGTCAGCAAGCAGCTGGGACCTTTACTTCCCAACAAGAAGTGCCTGTAAATTTGTATATAAAGTTACTCTTTTAAATTTCAACATTCAATTAAAGATTGCATAATATGGTGAACTCAGTTACACAATAACGTTTCCTACTCATAAAAAAAAAAAAAAAAGCTCCACTCTTGCCTAGGGTTTCTGCAAATGTTTCATTGCTCTTCTGTCAGCTTACATGTTACATTAATATATGCACGTTCAGCACAAAGTTACTCGGATGTGCTGTACATTACACTGAACAATACTACTACTACTACTACTACTACTACTACTAATAATAATAATAATAATAATAATAATAATAATAATGGAGTCTACTGTCATGTGGTGAAGCAAGGGCATCTTGTGGACCACCTCTGCTGATCCATTCATCAGTATGAGTTTAACACCATCCTTGTATCCATACAGAATATATCTATATTATTTCTCTGGTGTGGAAAGCAGCAATTATAATTATCTATAAGCTTCAAACAAGGCCAATAAATTAAGGGTCTCGCGGCGCCAGTATCGTAGCCCAGTGAGTGGAGTGGCCTACTTATTTCATAGAAAATATTTCGGAATGGTAAACACTTTAGTTGCCTGAAACATTACTCAATATGTACCTATATATTCTAGTTAATGTCAATGAATAAGATCATTGCTAAATATGAGTAAAAAACAAAGTAATCCTTACCTTAGCACGGGGTGATGCCATTGTAGTAGTAAACAAACAAATGTTTTGACTTTTGAGACTTAGCCAGCGTAGCGATGCTTACCAACCAACAACAACACCTGCGCTCCCTGTCCCTGATCACCTGAAATTATGAATAGAAGCTCAAACAATGCCATATGCCATCAGTTATCATGAAATTAAATGACTTAGATTTCAGAAGCATTAATGTGCAATGATACACCTTTGTAAGCTTGTACACCTTGCCCCCAAAAATACTTATTTTTCAACAAGAATGACAAAATCTGGTGTTTTCTGGCATCATCCCCCTCACTGCAACGCGGCTAACTGGGAAGGAGACGCTGCAGCAGGACAAAGGGACGCCATTTGCTTCACCCAGAGAGGGGAACCGCCGCGCCCTACGATTGATTGTGTTTATCTCCGCCAGCACGTAATAATTATCAGGTAAGTTAATGGTGGTATATTACTGTAGCATGACTTGACAATATATTACAGCAAGAAGGAGGCGACAGGACGTGTGAGGGATGAGGTAATGGCAGGTACCTAGGTAAGATGATGACTAGTATATTAAGTTCAATGGGTCTAAATGTATTCCGTGTTATAAATTTATTCTTGATTATTAATGGAAGTATCGGAGGGTGGTGTGGCTAGCGCCAACCAGTGCCTGAACCTTTATAGTGCCACACTGTGCCACTGTACACGCCATGACACTGCTGTAATGAGGAAATAGTGAAGTCTACCATACCACCACCACCATTCGCGGAAACTGAATAGCATCACAGTTACAGGCGGTGGTAAAATGGAATTCGTAGAATCTATCCTATTATCTTATGGGGACAAATTTTTTCCAGATGTCACTTGCTCTTTTCAGCAGATGATAATAGATATATACTGTAACATGATGATAAAACTTGTTTGACTTGTGTTACTCATCACTTCCCTAAGTGAAACAGGGAAGCAGAAGGTAAAAAAAAAAAAAAAAAGGTTAAAAAAAGAAACACCAAACTGCTAGCTTTTAGTCAGCCAACAAATGTGTAAGTACATAAACTTTTAGCTAAGTGATGTACTATATCCATACAGCATTGCAGTCGAAAAGGCGAAAGCCTCTCACAAAATAGATATATGATAGATTCATCTTTGCCTAATCAGTACATATAACATATCAGTATATGTACGCACTAGTACTATTACAGTTTGATTGGTACATAGTGTCAGGAAAGAAAAGTTTAGTCCAGATACATTAATTACATGGCATCCTAAGCTAATAGTACTATAGTATAACCTTTGTAAGCATTAATCACAGTATGTAATATATCTGTATACCATATCATTGCAGATTAACCTTCTCTTTTGACTGAAAATAAATCTTTAAGTTTATTTTTACCTGAACGATTTATATCTATATAATATTGTAGGGTAAAAGCAAGTCAGGAAATAGATCTGTAAGTGATATTATTGTACCTTCTAGGGAGTTGGTGATAGTTTCTTTATTTTGCAGTGAAAACAGATGCTGGGATGCATTTTCATTCTTACCATAAGTTTGGCCAGCAGAGAACTAAAACTATGACTGTCATGTTAGAGAGGGAAGGTATAATTGCCCGTATATCTGTGTGTCTTTTTGGTGAAGGGGTGTTTTCTCTTTCACTGCGATGTACACCATAACACAGTCCTAAAACAACGAAATCTTGACAAATATCAACCATAAAGATAAAAAAAAAATAATTAAAAAGAGTATATTGAATAGTTTTTAGATGATAGAATGCTTTGAGATGGCCGAGTTGAGACAATAGGTGTTTGGAGTAGGTTGTTAATATGGAAGACAAAGCAAACTGAGGGAGAAGTGTTTGAAGTGTTTTAATATCTTTTAATGGAAGGTTAGGTTAGGGGTGTTTTGAAGGGTCTGTTAGAGAGGTTAGATTAAGGTGAGGGGTTATTAGAAGAGTTAGAGTGTGTTATAGGGTGTTTTGTGGCGTTTTAACTGATCAAATAATGTTTTTAGGTTAAAACTACAAGAAGGGGTACACGGGGAGAAAAAAGGTGTAGATCTCTTGACATATGCAGTTGTCTCTTGAATAACGCAATGGTTACGCTACTAGAGACTTGGCGTTATTAAAAATTGTGTTATTTAGTTCACTAATTCACTGTTGCGGTCGCCTGCTGGTCACCGAGCCAGCCTTTTCCCTACGGAGCGAGCTCAGAGCTCATAGACTGATCTTCGGGTAGGGCTGAAACCACATCACACACTACACACCGGGACAGCGAGGCCACAACCCCTCGGGTTACGTCCCGTACCTACTTGCTGCTGTGTGGGTGAACAGGGGCTAGATACACATTAAGAGGCTGCCACATTTGCCTCGCCACACCCGGTATTCGCACCCGGGCCCTCTCGGTTGTGAGCCGAGCATGCTAACCACCACACTACGCGGTGTAAGTGAGCAGGTGAGCGTGGCTGCGTTGAATCGAAAAAGGAGCATAATTAATCATATCCGCCTATATAGGTATTACGCAGCATTAAATGAAATAGAAAAAAAAAGCGTTACTCTAAAGTCAACTGTATTGTATTGTGAAATCTACAGTAGCCGCCATCCCAGTCACTAAGCCGGATTTTATCTTCGTGTTGCTGGCAAAAACTGGATTAACGGCTTGGTTCCAGGTATGCCACTGCTACTTAGCATTGCTTTTATTTTTCCCCCTTTTTTTTTTTTTTTGCCGTGGAAGCATGTATCACATTGTGATAGCATTTTTATTCTCTTAAGTTTGATTTCTCTCCTTTTCATTCACTGTGGGGTCTGGCAGTCAATTGGTCCTTTCTTCCTGAGAACTATTGTTGGTCCTGGCCTGTGGCCAGTGGCTCTCTGTGTCCTCACCACTACTATTGTTGCAGGTGTCCAGGCCGGGTGTCCCGCTGGGCTCTGATGTGACTCACTCCGGCCAGCTTCCCCGAGGGTTCCTGTTGAACTGGCCGTAACGTGTGCTACTGACAGCAGTGCTGCAGTGAATGTGTGAGGCTGGCCAGCAGCATGAGTGAGCAGCAGCAGCAGCAGCAGTCTACCTCAGGTGTCGGGGGGTCCTGGCCAGGTGGCAAGAATGACCGTGAGACAGGCAGTTCTGACCACAAAGGAGAGAGAAAGTTTGGGTGTCAGCAGTGTGATAAAACTTTTACATCCAGACAAGAGTTTACACAACACACCCTGACACACAATGGTGTCAGAAATTATGAGTGTCTGACATGTGGAATGAAATTCACCACAGAGTCTGATCTCACCGAACACACCCTGACAAACTGTGGTGTTATATATGATGAGTGTATGAAATGTGGAAAATTTCACCCCTAAGTGTGATCTCACCACAAATTTACCACAAAGAGTAGTCTCACCACACACACTCTGACACTCAGTGGTGATAGAAATTATGAGTGTCTTGAATGTGGAAAGAAGTTTACTTAATAGTAGTACCTGAAAGCCACCACCTTTAATCTCAAGTGGTAGTACACTTGGGAGGCATCATCATTATACAATGTATACAGTAGCTTTGTTTGTTTTTCCTTCCCATGACTTTTTTCCTTCCCATGACTTATATCAAAAGGGATATTCAATGTTTTGTTACTTGCAAGTTTGTCAGTGTGTGGAGAGTCCAAAAGTGTTTAATGAAATTATAACAGAGAAGGAAGGAATCAAACAGTTCTGGGAAGAAGCAGGTGATGTAGGTGAGGTGCTTGGTGTGAGAGAAGGATGTAGATAGACTGAATGGGAAAATTAGCTGAGAAGAGGTGGAGAAAATTTCACTGTGAAAAGCCAGAAGAAAGTCAGCAGGTCAAGATGGGATAGCAAATGAATTGTACAAAAATAGTGGGGAGGTCATGATTGACAGGATGGCCGAGATAATTAACCAGGTGTAGGAGGAAGAGAGACTGCCAAGAATATGGAGTGTTAGGTGTAGAACAGAATCCGTGTAGATAGGAGAGCTGAGGATAATGTGATGTTTGTTATGAATGAAGTGATTGAGAAGAAAAAAAAGGATGGAGGTAAGTTATACATAGGTTTTCAACATATAGAGAAGGCATACAACAGGTTGTATAGAGAATTGCTTGGCAGAGTCTAAGGAAAGATTGGATTGAGTGCAAAGACAATCAACATGCTTGTAGCATATATCTTGACATGGTAAGTAAATACAGACTAAGAGATACAGAAATAGACTGGGTGAAGAGTGAGAGAGGAGCTGGGCAAGGATGTATGTTGTCATCAACTCTTTTTAGCTTGTATACAGAGGCGTTAGCATTTAGAATGAGACGAATGAAAGCAGGAGTGAGAGGGGGGAATGGTAAGATATGTATGCTATATGCAGATGATGTAGTGGTCATGAGTGAATCAGCAGACGAGTTAAAAGATGTTTTGGTTGTTGTGGAGGAGACTTTGGAATTAGGTCTAGTAATGAGAAAAGGAAGGTAATGATTGTGGATAGGTCTGATGACAATAGTAATGCAGCATGGAGAATTGGAGAGAATGAATTGAAGCAGGTGCAAGAATGTATAAGTATTTGGAGATGTGGGTGAGTCTGAATGGGTGTGAAAAATTAAGAATAAGCTTGGTAAACCCGTGGGTAAGTCGATTGGAGAGTGCACCAGGGATGAGAGCAAGTAAGTATGATGTGCTGAGAGAAGTGTGGAAGAAAGTGGCTGTACTTAGTGTAATGTATGGTATGGATGTGATTGCTTGGAACAAAAATGAGATTGACAAGATACAAGTGTGGCAAAATAGAGTAGTTAGGGTGGCACTGAATGCATCAATGTATACAGCAGTAGAAGCTCTGAGAGGTGATATGGGATGGAGCATTTCTAGGGAAAGACTAATAAAAGCTACACTTTGTTACAAGTTCAAGTTGGAAAGAATGAATGATAATGAATAGCGAGAAAGTTTGTATCTGTGGAATAGCGAGAAAGTTTGTATCTGTGGAATAAGAGTGGAAGCAAATGGAGGAAGAGATACATAAGAATGACAGAGAGGAGTGATTTACAAGTGGTGTGGATGACGAGATCGGCAGACATCAATGAGTTAAAACAAGTGTGAGTGGATTGTGTAAGAGAAGGCTGAGTAGGATGTGAGGAAATGGAAGAGTGAGATAAACAGAGAGGTGAAGTGTGTGGGGCTGAATATATGGAAGAATGGTATAGAATGAAAGAGTACTACTATGGAATGACTGTACAAGGAGAAAGAAGCCCCGCTGTATGAGAGGTGGTATGATGGTAGCCTGCTGGGTGGTATCTTCTCTTCTGAGCTAGGGCACAGTGTGCAAATGTGAATGAGAGAAACTATTAGATGTACAAGACATTGCAGTTTAAAAAAAAAAAATTATTGATTGTCCTGTACATGAGTGAATGCCAATCCAAAAGCCTGCTGTCTCTACTGGAGCGATGCTGAACCACCTGTAGCATCAAGAACAAGACTTACTTGGGCCTACATGAATGCTCATGTATGTATTTTAGGTGAACACATGAATAGGAATGGTGACATGGTTGATGAGTTTGTGAATGAGATGGACTTGGAGAATGTAAATGAGACCCTGGCAGAAGGACATGTAACGTGGTGTGCTAGGAACCAGAGGAGTCAGCGATTGACTATGCTCTAGTGAATGGGAGAATGTGTGAGATTGTAGACCGCATGCGGATTGATGAGGATGGAACGTTTGACATTGTCTCGGACCATAACTTGCTGGTGCTTGAGTGTAAGCTGTATGGAAGAGAGGGAAAGACTGCAAACACTAAGAGGAGAAAGTGGAGTTTGAGAGATGTAGTATGGGAGAATTTCCAGATCGACTTGAGTGAGAGAAGCTGGGAGAATGAACGTTTGAATGGTGGGGACGAGATGAATGATAGATTTGTCGAGAATGTAAAGAACGCAGCAGTCAGACAATTAGATAGGTTAGGTGAGTATTATTGCCAGAAAGCGTGCATGCAAG
Organism: Callinectes sapidus; assembly: GCA_020233015.1. Classification (NCBI taxonomy): domain Eukaryota; kingdom Metazoa; phylum Arthropoda; class Malacostraca; order Decapoda; family Portunidae; genus Callinectes; species Callinectes sapidus. The sequence goes on along the minus strand of CM035178.1, from coordinate 4,029,827 downwards.
CTGTGATAGAATGAGGAGATCGAGGATGCCAGGAGAGAGAGAAAGAGACTGAATAGGGTATGCAGGCAATTGAGAAAGACAAGGAATGAGAGTGAGAAGGCTGCAAGTTAGTACCAGAATGCATGGACAGCATATGTGAGCCAGCAGCGAGTGGTGAAACGAAATATAATGAATGCTAAAGTTAGGTATGAGAGAAATGTGATTCAGTCCCTGAGAGAGAAAGGTGTGGAAGGTGGAAGAGAATGGCACAGATTTGTGAGGGGTGAGGGGATGCCTGACAGTGAGAATGGTGACAGACATAGAGGACATGAGAAGAGTGGTTAAAGAGTTCTGGGAAGAAACTGGAGGAGTAGGAGAAGTATCCGAGGTGAGAGAAGGATGTATTTCCACTTTCATTCCACAGATACACCTTTCTTTCTTTTCTTTCATCATCCATTCTTTCCATCCTAATCTTATACTTGAGTGTTGATTTTACTAACCTTTCCCTAAAAGTACTCCAACCCGTCACCTCTCAAAGCTTCTACTGCTGTGTACCTTAGTGCATTCATTGCCATCCTAGCTACTCTATTCTGCCCCACTTCTAGCTAGCCTGTCAATCTCACTTTCGTTAAATGTTATACATTATGCTTGGCACAGCCACACTCTTCCATGATTCTCTCAGCACAGCATATTTACTCGCTCTCATCTTTGCTGCACTCCCTAATCTTCCAACCCATTGGTTAGCCTTTACTTCTTAGCTTTACTTTACTTTAGCTTTACTTCTCATTCTTTGCCTTTTTACACCCATTTGGACTCATCCACATCCCCAGGTATTTATATTCTATCACCTAATTGAGCTCATTTTCTCCTATTCTCCATACTGCATTGCTTTCGTCTTCTGAGCTATTCATAATCATTATTTTATTTTTCTCACTACTAAAGCTGACTAAACCTAACTCCATAGCTACAAACTAAAGTAAACTTTGCAACTCATCTGCTGATTCATTCATAACCACTACATCATCCCCATACAGTAGCACACCTATCCTGTCATTCCCCACTCTTACACCTGCATTCATTCTTCTCATTCTCGCTGTTAACTCCTCTGTATACGAGCTGAAAAGGGTTGGTGACAATATGCATCCTTGTGTAACTTCTCTCTCACCCAGTCTGTTTCAATATCTCCTAATCTGCATTTAGCTCGTGTCAACATACATGCTTCGCACTATGTTGGTTATCTTCGCACTCACCCCAATCTTTCCGAAGACTTTACCTAGCATTTCCCTATCCACCCTATCATATGCTTTCTCTAAATTTAGAAAGCCTAAATATAGTTTACCTCCTTCCTTTCTTCTCTTCACAATCATTTCCCTCACCACAAACATATTATCCTCAGCTCTCCT
>CM035178.1:4001036-4023536 GCA_020233015.1 Callinectes sapidus | reverse complement strand
CCATACAGAATATATCTATATTATTTCTCTGGTGTGGAAAGCAGCAATTATAATTATCTATAAGCTTCAAACAAGGCCAATAAATCAAGGGTCTCGCGGCGCCAGTATCGTAGCCCAGTGAGGAGTGGAGTGGCCTACTTATTTCATAGAAAATATTTCGGAATGGTAAACACTTTAGTTGCCTGAAACATTGCTATGTACCTATATATTCTAGTTAATGTCAATGAATAAGATCATTGCTAAATATGAGTAAAAAACAAAGTAATCCTTACCTTAGCACGGGGTGATGCCATTGTAGTAGTGAACAAATAAATGTTTTGACTTTTGAGACTCAGCCAGCGTAGCGATGCTTACCAACCAACAACAACACCTGCGCTCCCTGTCCCTGATCACCTGAAATTATGAATAGAAGCTCAAACAATGCCATATGCCATCAGTTATCATGAAATTAATTGACTTAGATTTCAGAAGCATTAATGTGCAATGATACACCTTTGTAAGCTTGTACACCTTGCCCCCAAAAATACTTATTTTTCAACAAGAATGACAAAATCTGGTGTTTTCTGGCATCATCCCCCTCACTGCAACGCGGCTAACTGGGAAGGAGACGCTGCAGCAGGACAAAGGGACGCCATTTGCTTCACCCAGAGAGGGGAACCGCCGCGCCCTACGATTGATTGTGTTTATCTCCGCCAGCACGTAATAATTATCAGGTAAGTTAATGGTGGTATATTACTGTAGCATGACTTGACAATATATTACAGCAAGAAGGAGGCGACAGGACGTGTGAGGGATGAGGTAATGGCAGGTACCTAGGTAAGATGATGACTAGTATATTAAGTTCAATGGGTCTAAATGTATTCCGTGTTATAAATTTATTCTTGATTATTAATGGAAGTATCGGAGGGTGGTGTGGCTAGCGCCAACCAGTGCCTGAACCTTTATAGTGCCACACTGTGCCACTGTACACGCCATGACACTGCTGTAATGAGGAAATAGTGAAGTCTACCATACCACCACCACCATTCGCGGAAACTGAATAGCATCACAGTTACAGGCTGTGGTAAATGGAATTCGTAGAATCTATCCTATTATCTTATGGGGACAATTTTTTTCCAGATGTCACTTGCTCTTTTCAGCAGATGATAATAGATATATACTGTAACATGATGATAAAACTTGTTTGACTTGTGTTACTCATCACTTCCCTAAGTGAAACAGGGAAGCAGAAGGTAAAAAAAAAAAAAAAAAGGTTAAAAAAAGAAACACCAAACTGCTAGCTTTTAGTCAGCCAACAAATGTGTAAGTACATAAACTTTTAGCTAAGTGATGTACTATATCCATACAGCATTGCAGTCGAAAAGGCGAAAGCCTCTCACAAAATAGATATATGATAGATTCATCTTTGCTTAATCAGTACATATAACATATCAGTATATGTACGCACTAGTACTATTACAGTTTGATCGGTACATAGTGTCAGGAAAGAAAAGTTTAGTCCAGATACATTAATTTTACTTCGGCAAATCACTTGTCTGCTAGATGGCGCCGTTCATATGAGATACACTACACTTCCGCCACACAGTCAGTAGCTACGCGAACATCACACGGGTCAGACGTGCGTCCCGCCGCCTGATAGGTTACTACTTACATTTAATGGTGAGTGGGACGGTGTTTGGTTATATTGTGGAATACCGTTACCTGGTGTAGGACGGAATGTAACGTTGATAATCCGTTACCTGGTGTGTGGGCGGATTGGTTGATGGGATTTCAGGTACTTGTTATTATGGTGTTGTCGGCATTGAGAATTTGTGTACTCGTGAGCCGCATTCGGTGCGAGTTTTTATGCATATGGTTAATCTCGTGAGCCTATTTAGGTGCGAGATAATGGGTATTTGTATATTCTCGTGAGCCAAACTAGGTGCGGGATATTGTGATTATTGAGAATACTTGAAATCTCGTGAGCCGACATGGTGCGAGATGGTTCCTTCTTCGTTACCCATTATTGGGGCGAGAGGAATAAGGCATATTTCCCCGGTACCATACATGTTTTTTGAGTGTGGCAATTTTAACTTTCAGTTGTCCTGTGTGTGTGGTATTGCCGTTGTGGGATTGACTGCCGAACAGCTGTTACTCGTGGGGTCCTGTTTACGCTCGTAGCCATGTCTAGTAGGACGCCTTCGGTTGCTAATCACAGGCCTGAGGGGTTTATACCTACAAGCCCGTCGCACACCTCATCTATGGGAAAAGTGCTTCACAGGAGCAGGAAATATGGGGAGGAAAGGTCCAGGTCTAGGAGCCGTTCTACTGGACAAGATAGGTTGAGTTCCTCCAGTTCGCCTTCCCCCTCTCCACAACACACAGTTGGTGGTAATACTGCCCCTTCTTGGGATATGATTATGAGTGCTTTAAGTGAGTTACGGAAAGACATGGACGAGCTTAAAAAGGACAAGAGTGATGAGACTTCTGCTGTACGTGATAGTGCTCCCTTACCTGCCTCTCAGGTCTCCCCTGCTTCTCAGGATACACAGGCTGGATTTTCTGGGTTTCGATCTCCCTCGAGAGAGATAGGCAGAGGGGAGGAAATCCAGATGGATGGTCATCATGATAGTGTCCTCCTACAAAGTGCAAAAATTATGGACCCATGGACAGTGTCTCTGAAGACCTTGATAAGGAGATTGCAGACATGGTGAACCACCTATTTATAAATGGAATGAAACAGGAGGACTACAAAGACATTGTTGAGGATGATGTGACTTTGCGACCAAGTAACTGCCATGCCTTGGATCCAGTGGATTGCAACAGACAGGTGCTGGACGCATTGCCTACAGAGGCAAGGAAGACGGATTTCAGACTACGTGAAGTCGGGAAAGACATTACTAAGGCTGCTACGATAGTAGTAAAGACTCTTACAGTATTAGATAAGGTGGCCAGTGATGAAGACCAGCAAGTTGTTGCAAAGGAAGTGGCCATGCTTAACGGTGCCTTGGCATTGTTGGGTAATGCCAACTACAGAAACAATGTTGCAAGGAGACATGTCATAAAGAAGGACATCAATCCCAAATATGCGCACTTGTGCGCTGATAAGGCCCCTATTACAGGTTTATTGTTTGGGGATGATATTGCACAGGCAACAAAGAATATTGAAGAGGCAGATAAACTGAAAAGCAAATTCACTTGTAGGAAGACTTCTAACCCTTGGCATTCCAACAGTAGCAGATTTGGTGGCGGAAGACAGAGAAACTTCTTTGCCAAAGCCCCCTCCCGTGGCTTTTCCTCCAGATTTCAACCATACGGAGCCCGCAGGATGAACACAGGTGGGGAAGCCAGGCGCTCCTACCCTGGTCAAGCTGGGACGTCAAAAAACTTGCGGGGCCGGGGTGTTTACAACCCCCGGCGTTAACTCAGGTGAGACAGCACTTTGAGGCTGGACAACTACACAAGTTTATAGATGAATGGTATGTGATCACGAGTGACCCGTTCATCTTGAATATTGTGAAACATTGTAGTCTGGGTATAGATGAAGACAATATAGGATATTTATTTAGTGAGGATATTCAGTATGTGTTTAATGAGGAAGAGACACTGATTATGCAACAGGAAATTACTAAATTGTTGGAGATAAAGGCCATTGTTGAGACGTCCAGGGAAGAGCAACAGATCCTTTCCCCAGTCTTCCTAAGGAAAAATAAGACTGGGGATTCTCGGATGGTCTTAAATCTTGAGAAATTGAACAGGCATGTTCCTTACCATCACTTTAAAATGGAAAATTTTGAATTAGCCATACAGTTAGTTAATCGAGGGGATTTTATGGCCTCTATTGATCTTAAGAAAGCCTATTATTCTGTGAAAATTGCAGAGGACCAACAGAAATATCTTTGTTTTCGATGGTTCAATAAGATCTACCAATTTACATGTTTACCTAATGGATATTCAGATGGACCTAGTCTCTTTACTAAACTTTTGAAACCAGTTTTTTCCACACTTAGACATAAAGGCCATAACATCACCAGCTATATAGATGATACACTCATGTGTAGTAACACTTTGACTGACTGTTTTGATTGCATGAATGACACCATTAGGTTGTTACAGAAAGTAGGCTTTTGCATTAATGGGGAAAAATCGGTCTTGACTCCCACTACCAGGATAGAATATTTAGGCAATGTGATTGATTCGGTGGCCATGAATGTTACCTTGCCTGCACATAGAAGGAATAAGATTCTGCGACATTGTTCTCTGTTAGTGACTAAAAAGAAAGAGAAAATTAGAGAAGTTGCAAGAGTGATTGGACTGCTGGTGGCAGCATTCCCAGCTGTAGAGCTGGGGAAGCTGCACTATAGGAAGATGGAACGGGAAAAGATCAAGGCTTTGGCAGAGGCTGGTGGTGATTTTAGTGGATTGATGAACATTACGGAGGAGTTTAGAACAGAGTTGACCTGGTGGATTGAAAATTTGGAGAATCAGGACAGGAAAATATTTAGAAAGGCACCTGAAACTGTGTTGTTTACGGATGCTTCAGATCTTGGTTGGGCAGGTTGCATACATGACTCCACTACTAATGGCAGATGGTCGCCTGATGAAGTAGGATTGCACATCAATGCAAGAGAGTTACTGGCAATACTATTTTCCTTGAAATCTTTTACATACCTCATTAGTGGGTTGCACGTCAAGGTGTTATGTGATAACACCACCGCTATTTGCTATGTGAATGAGATGGGAGGCGTTAAGTCAACAATTTGTGATGAAGTTAGTAAGGACATTTGGAACTGGTGTATTTGTAATAATGCATGGCTTACAGCATCTCACATTCCAGGAAAGTGCAATGTTATGGCAGACGCAGCATCCCGTTCCTTCAATGACAGGCATGAGTGGCAGCTAAATGTCAGGATATTTAAAGAATTATGTTCCATATTTGGGAAGCCTTGCATAGACCTGTTTGCTTCCAGGCTAAATAAACAAATAGATCGGTTTTGTTCATGGTCACCGGATCCTGAGGCAACTTATATAGATGCCTTTACCATTCCATGGGAAAATTATGAGTTAGTTTATCTCTTTCCTCCATTCTCTTTGATATCTAGATGCCTCCAGAAGTTCAGAATGGAAAAGGCCAGGGGTTGGATTATAGTTCCACTTTGGCCGACACAACCATGGATGGGAATGCTCCTAAGGATGCTAGTCAAGGACCCTCGGGTCATAAAGAGCAGGAAGGCTGTGCTCGTGCATCCGTCAACAACAGAAGAACACCCGATGATGCAAACCACCAATTTGATGGCTTGTCTGTTGTCAGGACACACCTGGGAGCATGTGGAGTATCTTCAGAAGGTACGGACATCATCCTGGCCTCTTGGAAATCCACAACTAAGAGACAGTACAACACTCACATCAAGGGGTGGACACAATTTTGTCATAGAGAACACATTAATCCCCTTGCGCCATCTGTAGCTAACATTGTAAATTTCTTGTCTCATAACTTTCACAGAGGTGTGGGTTATGACAGCATAAATACAGCGAGAGGGGCCCTATCTGCACTAGGTATAATAGTGGACGGATGCAGAGCGGGAAATCACCCACTTGTAAACAGGTTTATGAGGGGGGTTTTCAACTTGCGCCCTCCTACGCCCAGGTACGCGATGACCTGGGATGTGACAGTTGTGTTACAGAGGATTAGAGGCATGGAACCGCTACACTACTTATCTCTGAAGGACTTATCATTAAAATTGGTGATGTTGATGGCCCTCACACAGGCTGCCCGGATACAAACTTTGCATTTATTATTGCTGGATAACATTTCCTTTGGTGGCAACACTGTAACACTTTGGTTAGGGGGTAACATCAAGCAGTGCAGGCCAAAATTTAATGTTCATAACATTGTATTTAAAGCTTATACTCAGGATTCAAGTTTATGTGTAGTTCGGACTCTGACGGAGTATTTAGATAGAACAGAGAACCTAAGGCCTGGATCTGGGAATGTTGATGGTAAATTACTTATTAGTTACATTAAGCCTCACAGGTGTGTTTCAAAGGACACGGTGGCCAGGTGGATTAAAACTATGTTGTGTAAGTGTGGTATTGATACAAAGAAGTACACGGCGGGTAGCATTAGACCTGCTTCTGTCTCTATGGCAAAGGCAAAGGATGTGCCTATTGACACAATAATGGCAAAGGCTGGGTGGACGCAGGAAAACACCTTTGCTAAATATTACCATAAGGTTATACAAGGGGACAAGGACTCTTTCCAAGAAGCGGTGTTGGGATTGGTATAATATATATGTTTGTTCTGTAATATACATTGTGCAAACTGATGTATTTTCATGTTGAAGAATGGGAATTGGTAATAGGCAATTTTATTTACACCTATTTTAAATAATGTGGAAATTTATTGCATTATCTACATACAACTCCCCACATGGCTTTAAAATCTCATATGAACGGCGCCATCTAGCAGACAAGTGATTTGCCGAAGTAAAATTACAGAAGTACATGAGACTTACCGTAGGTTAGTTGAAATGTGCTTCGGATTTTGCAAGGCACATTACGTCTGCTAGATGGTAGAGTTCATATGCCCTCCACCCCCTCCCGTAGTTCCTTGCTGAATCTTGGATTACAAGGTGAACATTGGAAAGTTGGGGCTTCATGTGGGTAGTTGTATCTTTAAAGACTGACCGTGTGGCGGAAGTGTAGTGTATCTCATATGAACTCTACCATCTAGCAGACGTACTGTGCCTCGCAAAATCCGAAGCACATTTCAACTAACCTACGGTAAGTCTCATGTACTTCTGTAATTACATGGCATCCTAAGCTAATAGTACTATAGTATAACCTTTGTAAGCATTAATCACAGTATGTAATATATCTGTATACCATATCATTGCAGATTAACCTTCTCTTTTGACTGAAAATAAATCTTTAAGTTTATTTTTACCTGAACGATTTATATCTATATAATATTGTAGGGTAAAAGCAAGTCAGGAAATAGATCTGTAAGTGATATTATTGTACCTTCTAGGGAGTTGGTGATAGTTTCTTTATTTTGCAGTGAAAACAGATGCTGGGATGCATTTTCATTCTTACCATAAGTTTGGCCAGCAGAGAACTAGAACTATGACTGTCATGTTAGAGAGGGAAGGTATAATTGCCCGTATATCTGTGTGTCTTTTTGGTGAAGGGGTGTTTTAACTCTTTCACTGCGATGTACACCATAACACAGTCCTAAAACAACGAAATCTTGACAAATATCAACCATAAAGATAAAAAAAAATAATTAAAAAGAGTATATTGAACAGTTTTTAGATGATAGAATGCTTTGAGATGGCCGAGTTGAGACAATAGGTGTTTGGAGTAGGTTGTTGATATGGAAGACAAAGCAAACTGAGGGAGAAGTGTTTGAAGTGTTTTAATATCTTTTAATGGAAGGTTAAGTTAGGGGTGTTTTGAAGGGTCTGTTAGAGAGGTTAGATTAAGGTGAGGGGTTATTAGAAGAGTTAGAGTGTGTTATAGGGTGTTTTGTGGTGTTTTAACTGATCAAATAATGTTTTTAGGTTAAAAGTACAAGAAGGGGTACACGGGGAGAAAAAAGGTGTAGATCTCTTGACATATGCAGTTGTCTCTTGAATAACGCAATGGTTACGCTACTAGAGACTTGACGTTATTAAAAATTATGTTATTTAGTTCACTAATTCACTGTTGCGGTCGCCTGCTGGTCACCGAGCCAGCCTTTTCCCTACGGAGCGAGCTCAGAGCTCATAGACTGATCTTCGGGTAGGGCTGAAACCACATCACACACTACACACCGGGACAGCGAGGCCACAACCCCTCGGGTTACGTCCCGTACCTACTTGCTGCTGTGTGGGTGAACAGGGGCTAGATATACATTAAGAGGCTGGCACATTTGCCTCGCCACACCCGGTATTCGCACCCGGGCCCTCTCGGTTGTGAGCCGAGCATGCTAACCACCACACTACGCGGTGTAAGTCAGCAGGTGAGCGTGGCTGCGTTGAATCGAAAAAGGAGCATAATTAATCATATCCGCCTATATAGGTATTACGCAGCATTAAATGAAATAGAAAAAAAAAACGTTACTCTAAAGTCAACTGTACGTATTGTATTGTGAAATCTACAGTAGCCGCCATCCCAGTCACTAAGTCGGATTCTATCTTCGTGTTGCTGGCAAAAACTGGATTAACGGCCTGGTTCCAGTTATGGCACTGCTACTTAGCATTGCTTTTATTTTTCCTTTTTTTTTTTTGCCATGGAAGCATGTATCACATTGTGATAGCATTTTTATTCTCTTAAGTTTGATTTTTCTCCTTTTCATTCACTGGGGGGTCTGGCAGTCAATTGGTCCTTTCTTCCTGAGAACTATTGTTGGTCCTGGCCTGTGGCCAGTGGCTCTCTGTGTCCTCACCACTACTATTGTTGCAGGTGTCCAGGCCGGGTGTCCCGCTGGGCTCTGATGTGACTCACTCCGGCCAGCTTCCCCGAGGGTTCCTGTTGAACTGGCCGTAACGTGTGCTACTGACAGCAGTGCTGCAGTGAATGTGGGAGGCTGGCCAGCACCATGAGTGAGCAGCAGCAGCAGCAGTCTACCTCAGGTGTCGGGGGGTCCTGGCCAGGTGGCAAGAATGACCGTGAGGCAGGCAGTTCTGACCACAAAGGAGAGAGAAAGTTTGGGTGTCAGCAGTGTGATAAAACTTTTACATCCAGACAAGAGTTTACACAACACACCCTGACACACAATGGTGTCAGAAATTATGAGTGTCTGCCATGTGGAATAAAATTCACCACAGAGTCTGATCTCACCGAGCACACCCTGACAAACTGTGGTGTTATATATGATGAGTGTATGAAATGTGGAAAATTTCCCCCCTAAGTGTGATCTCACCACAAATTTACCACAAAGAGTAGTCTCACCACACACACTCTGACACTCAGTGGTGATAGAAATTATGAGTGTCTTGAATGTGGAAAGAAGTTTACTTAATAGTAGTACCTGAAAGCCACCACCTTTAATCTCAAGTGGTAGTACACTTGGGAGGCATCATCATTATACAATGTATATAGTAGCTATTGTTTGTTTTTCCTTCCCATGACTTATATCAAAAGGGATATTCAATGTTTTGTTACTTGCAAGTTTGTCAGTGTGTGGAGAGTCCAAAAGTGTTTAATGAAATTATAACAGAGAAGGAAGGAATCAAACAGTTCTGGGAAGAAGCAGGTGATGTAGGTGAGGTGCTTGGTGTGAGAGAAGCATGTAGATAGACTGAATGGGAAAATTAGCTGAGAAGAGGTGGAGAAAATTTCACTGTGAAAAGCCAGAAGAAAGTCAGCAGGTCAAGATGGGATAGCAAATGAATTGTACAAAAATAGTGGGGAGGTCATGATTGACAGGATGGCCGAGATAATTAACCAGGTGTAGGAGGAAGAGAGACTGCCAAGAATATGGAGTGTTAGGTGTAGAACAGAATCCGTGTAGATAGGAGAGCTGAGGATAATGTGATGTTTGTTATGAATGAAGTGATTGAGAGGAAAAAAAAGGATGGAGGTAAGTTATACATAGGTTTTCAACATATAGAGTAGGCATACAACAGGTTGTATAGAGAATTGCTTAGCAGAGTCTAAGGAAAGATTGGATTGAGTGCAAAGACAATCAACATGCTTGTAGCATATATCTTGACATGGTAAGTAAATACAGACTAAGAGATACAGAAATAGACTGGGTGAAGAGTGAGAGCGGAGCTGGGCAAGGATGTATGTTGTCATCAACTCTTTTCAGCTTGTATACAGAGGCGTTAGCATTTAGAATGAGAAGAATGAAAGCAGGAGTAAGAGTGGGGAATGGTTAGATATGTATGCTATATGCAGATGATGTAGTGGTCATGAGTGAATCAGCAGACGAGTTAAAAGATGTTTTGGTTGTTGTGGAGGAGACTTTGGAATTAGGTCTAGTAATGAGAAAAGGAAGGTAATGATTGTGGATAGGTCTGATGACAATAGTAATGCAGCATGGAGAATTGGAGAGAATGAATTGAAGCAGGTGCAAGAATGTATAAGTATTTGGAGATGTGGGTGAGTCTGAATGGGTGTGAAAAATTAAGAATAAGCTTGGTAAACCCGTGGGTAAGTCGATTGGAGAGTGCACCAGGGATGAGAGCAAGTAAGTATGATGTGCTGAGAGAAGTGTGGAAGAAAGTGGCTGTACTTAGTGTAATGTATGGTATGGATGTGATTGCTTGGAACAAAAATGAGATTGACAAGATACAAGTGTGGCAAAATAGAGTAGTTAGGGTGGCACTGAATGCATCAATGTATACAGCAGTAGAAGCTCTGAGAGGTGATATGGAATGGAGCATTTCTAGGGAATGACTAATAAAAGCTACACTTTGTTACAAGTTCAAGTTGGAAAGAATGAATGATAATGAATAGCGAGAAAGTTTGTATCTGTGGAATAGCGAGAAAGTTTGTATCTGTGGAATAAGAGTGGAAGCAAATGGAGGAAGAGGTACATAAGAATGACAGAGAGGAGTGATTTACAAGTGGTGTGGATGACGAGATCGGCAGACATCAAGGAGTTAAAACAAGTGTGAGTGGATTGTGTAAGAGAAGGCTGAGTAAGATGTGAGAAAATGGAAGAGTGAGATAAACAGAGAGGTGAAGTGTGTGGGACTGAATAATTATATGGAAGAATGGTATAGAATGAAAGAGTACTACTATGGAATGACAGTACAAGGAGAAAGAAGCCCCGCTGTACGAGAGGTGGTATGATGGTAGCCTGCTGGGTGGTATCTTCTCTTCTGAGCTGGGGCACAGTGTGCAAATGTGAATGAGAGAAACTATTAGATGTACAAGACATTGCTGTTTTTTTTTATTGATTGTCCTGTACATGAGTGAATGCCAATCCAAAAGCCTGCTGTCTCTACTGGAGCGATGCTGAACCACCTGTAGCATCAAGAACAAGACTTACTTGGGCCTAGATGAATCCTCATGTATGTATTTTAGGTGAACAAATGAATAGGAATGGTGACATGGTTGATGAGTTTGTGAATGAGATGGACTTGGAGAATGTAAATGAGACCCTGGCAGAAGGACATGTAACGTGGTGTGCTAGGAACCAGAGGAGTCAGCGATTGACTATGCTCTAGTTAATGGAAGAATGTGTGAGATTGTTGACCGCATGCGGATTGATGAGGATGGAACGTTTGACATTGTCTCGGACCATAACGTGCTGGTGCTTGAGTGTAAGCTGTATGGAAGAGAGGGAAAGACTGCAAACACTAAGAGGAGAAAGTGGAGTTTGAGAGATGTAGTATGGGAGAATTTCCAGATCGACTTGAGTGAGAGAAGCTGGGAGAATGAACGTTTGAATGGTGGGGACGAGATGAATGATAGATTTGTCGAGAATGTAAAGAACGCAGCAGTCAGAAAATTAGATAGGTTAGGTGAGTATTATTGCCAGAAAGCGTGCATGCAAGCTGTGATAGAATGAGGAGATCGAGGATACCAGGAGAGAGAGAAAGAGACTGAATAGGGTATGCAGGCAATTGAGAAAGACAAGGCATGAGAGTGAGAAGGCTGCAAGTTAGTACCAGAATGCATGGACAGCATATGTGAGCCAGCAGCGAGTGGTGAAACGAAATATAATGAATGCTAAAGTTAGGTATGAGAGAAATGTGATTCAGTCCCTGAGAGAGAAAGGTGTGGAAGGTGGAAGAGAATGGCACAGATTTGTGAGGGGTGAGTGGATGCTTGACAGTGAGAATGCGGAGAGCCTAAGGTTGAATGGGGCACTGGTGACAGACATAGAGGACATGAGAAGAGTGGTTAAAGAGTTCTGGGAAAAACTGGAGGAGTAGGAGAAGTATCCGAGGTGAGAGAAGGATGTATTTCCACTTTTATTCCACAGATACACCTTTCTTTCTTTTCTTTCATCATCCATTCTTTCCATCCTAATCTTATACTTGAGTGTTGATTTTACTAACCTTTCCCTAAAAGTACTCCAACCCATGTCACCTCTCAAAGCTTCTACTGCTGTGTACCTTGGTGCATTCAGTGCCATCCTAGCTACTCTATTCTGCCCCACTTCTAGCTAGCCTGTCAATCTCACTTTCGTTAAATGTTATACATTATGCTTGGCACAGCCACACTCTTCCATAATTCTCTCAGCACAGCATATTTACTCGCTCTCATCTTTGCTGCACTCCCTAATCTTCCAACCCATTGGTTAGCCTTTACTTCTTAGCTTTACTTTACTTTAGCTTTACTTCTCATTCTTTGCCTTTTTACACCCATTTGGACTCATCCACATCCCCAGGTATTTATATTCAATCACCTAATTGAGCTCATTTTCTCCTATTCTCCATACTGCATTGCTTTCGTCTTCTGAGCTATTCATAATCATTATTTTATTTTTCTCACTACTAAAGCTGACTAAACCTAACTCCATAGCTACAAACTAAAGTAAACATTGCAACTCATCTGCTGATTCATTCATAACCACTATATCATCCCCATACAGTAGCACACCTATCCTGTCATTCCCCACTCTTACACCTGCATTCATTCTTCTCATTCTCGCTGTTAACTCCTCTGTATACGAGCTGAAAAGGGTTGGTGACAATATGCATCCTTGTGTAACTCCTCTCTCACCCAGTCTGTTTCAATATCTCCTAATCTGCATTTAGCTCGTGTCAACATACATGCTTCGCACTATGTTGGTTATCTTCGCACTCAACCCAATCTTTTCGAAGACTTTACCAAGCATTTCCCTATCCACCCTATCATATGCTTTCTCTAAATTTAGAAAGCCTAAATATAGTTTACCTCCTTCCTTTCTTCTCTTCACAATCATTTCACTCACCACAAACATATTATCCTCAGCTCTCCTGTCCACACGGGAATCTTTCTGCTGCTCACGTAACACTCCCGCTTGTCCAATCCATTTACACAACACTGCATTAAACACTTTACCCCCCCTGTATTCACTAATGCAATCGGCCTGTAGTTCTTCAACTCATTCATACTATTATATCCTCCCCTGTGCAACAGTCACCCTACATTCATTCCACATTCTTGGCACTCTCTCCTCCTCCCATACCTGGTTAAATAGCTCAGTCATCCTATCAATCACAACCTCTTCACCACTTTTATACATTTCATATGGAGTTACATCTAGGCCTGCTGCCTTCCAAATAATTTGCCTTCTCACACATTTCTCCACCTCCTCCCTGCTGATTCTCTCGTTCCTTTAATCTGCATTCTTCCTTTCCAGTGTCACACATCCTTCTCTCACCTCGGATACTTCACCTACTCCTCCAATTTCTACCCAGAACTCTTTAACCACTCTTCTTATGTCCTTTATGTCTGTCACCAGTGCCCCATTCACCCTTAGGCTCTCCGCATTCTCACTGTCAAGCATCCACTCACCCCTCACAAATCTGTGCCATTCTCGACCACCTTCCACGCCTTTCTCTCTCAGGGACTGAATCACATTTCTCTCATACCTAACTTTAGCATTCATTATCTTTCGTTTCAATACTCGCTGCTGGCCCACATATGCTGTCCATGCATTCTGGTACTAAATTGCAGCCTTCTCACTCTCATTCCTTGTCTTTCTCAATTGCCTGCATACCCTATTCAGTCTTTTTCTCTCTCTTCTGGCATCCTCGATCTCCTCATTCCATCACAGCTTGCATGCACGCTTTCTGGCAAAAATACTCACCTAACCTATGTAATTGGCTGACTGCTGCGTTCTTTACATTCTCGACAAATCTATCATTCATCTCGTCCACACCATTCAAACGTTCATTCTCCCAGCTCTTCTCACTCAAGTCGATCTGGAAATTCTCCCATACTACATCTCTCAAACTCCAATTTCTCCTCTTAGTGTTTGCAGTCTTTTCCTCTCTTCCATACAGCTTACACTCAAGCACCAGCATGTTATGGTCCACGACAATGTCAAACGTTCCATCCTCATCAATCCACATGCGGTCACCAATCTCATGCATTCTCCCATTCACTAGAGCATAGTCAATCGCTGACTCCTCTGGTTCCTAGCACACCACGTTACATGTCCTTCTGCCAGGTTCTCATTTACATTCTCCAAGTCCGTCTCATTCACAAACTCATCAACCATGTCACCATTCCTATTAATTTATGTTCACCTAAAATACCTACATGAGCATTCATGTAGGCCCAAGTAAGTCTTGTTCTTGATGATACAGGTGGTTCAGCATCGCTCCAGTACACAGGAGGCTTTTGGATTGGCATTCACTCATGTACAGGACAATCAATAGAAAAAAAACTGCAATATCTTGTACATCTAATAGTTTCTCTCATTCACATTTGCACACTGCCCTAGCTCAGAAGAGAAGATACCACCCAGCAGACAACCATCATACCACCTCTCATACAGCGGGGCTTCTTTCTCCTTGTACTATCATTCCATAGTAGTACTCTTTCATTCTATACCATTCTTCCATATATTCAGTCCCACACACTTCACCTCTGTTTATCTCACTCTTCCATTTCCTCACATCCTACTCAGCCTTCTCTTACACAATCCAATCACACTTGTTTTAATTCCTTGATGTCACACCACTTGTAAATCACTCCTCTCTGTCATTCTCATGTATCTCTTCCTCCATTTGCTTCCACTCTTACTCCACAGATACAAACTTTCTCGCTATTCATTCATCATTCATTCTTTCCAACTTAAACTTGTAACTTTTATTAGTCTTTCCCTAGAAATGCTCCATCCCATATCACCTCTCAGAGCTTCTACTGCTGTATACATTGATGCATTCAGTGCCACCCTAACTACTCTATTTTGCCACACTTGTATCTTGTCAATCTCATTTTCTTTCCAAGCAATCGCAATCACATCTATACCATACATTACACTAAGTACAGCCACTTTCTTCCACACTTCTCTCACCACATCATAATTACTTGCTCTCATCCTTGCTGCACTCCTCAATCGACATACCCACTGGTTTACCAAGCTTATTCTTTACTTTTTCACACCCATTCAGCCTCACCCACATCTCCAAATACTTATATTCTTGCACCTGCTTCAATTCATTCTCTCCAATTCTCCATGCTGCATTACTTTTGTCATCAGACCTATTCACAGTCATTACCTTCCTTTTCTCATTACTAGACCTAATTCCAAAGTCTCTTCCACAACAACCAAAACATCTTTTAACTCGTCTGCTGATTCACTCATGACCACTACATCATCTGCATATAGCATACATATCTTACCATTCCCCACTCTTACTCCTGTTTTCATTCTTCTCATTCTGGCTGCTACCTCCTCTGTATACAAGCTGAAAAGGGTTGATGACAACACACATCCTTGCCCAGCTCCTCTCTCATCCTTAACCCAGTCTATTTCTGTATCTCTTTGTCTGTATTTACATAATCCATGTCAACATATATGCTACAAGCATGTTGATTGTCTTTGCACTTAATCCTATCTTTCCTTAGACTCTGCCAAGCAATTCTCTATACAAGCTTTTGTATGCCTTCTCTATATGTAGAAAACCTATGTATAATTTACCTCCATCCTTTTTTTCTTCTCAATCACTTCATTCATAACAAACATCACATTATCCTTAGCTCTCCTATCTACACGGATTCTGTTC
The DNA here is from genome assembly GCA_020233015.1 of Callinectes sapidus. Lineage (NCBI taxonomy): Eukaryota > Metazoa > Arthropoda > Malacostraca > Decapoda > Portunidae > Callinectes > Callinectes sapidus. The sequence continues at coordinate 4,007,892 of CM035178.1, read as the reverse complement.
TACACCTAACACTCCATATTCTTGGCAGTCTCTCCTCCTCCTACACCTGGTTAATTATCTCAGCCATCCTGTCAATCATGACCTCCCCACTATTTTTGTACAATTCATATGCTATCCCATCTCGACCTGCTGACTTTCTTCTGGCTTTTCACAGCGACATTTTCTCCACCTCTTCTCAGCTAATTTTCTCATTCAGTCTATCTACATCCTTCTCTCCCACCAAGCACCTCACCTACACCACCTGCTTCTTCCCATAACTGTCTGATTCCTTCCTTCTCTGTTATAAATTCATTAAACACTTTTGGACTCTCCACACACTTACAAACTTGCAAGTAACAAAACATTGGATATCCCTTTTGATATAAGTCATGGGAAGGAAAAACAAACAATAGCTACTATATACATTGTATAATGATGATGCCACCCAAGTGTACTACCACTTGAGATTAAAGGTGGTTGCTTTCAGGTACTACTATTAAGTAAACTTCTTTCCACATTCAAGACACTCATAATTTCTATCACCACTGTATGTCAGAGTGTGTGTGGTGAGACTACTCTTTGTGGTAAATTTGTGGTGAGATCACACTTAGGGGTGAAATTTTCCACATTTCATACACTCATCATATATAACACCACAGTTTGTCAGGGTGTGTTCGGTGAGATCAGACTCTGTGGTGAATTTCATTCCACATGTCAGACACTCATAATTTCGGACACCATTGTGTCAGGTTGTGTTGTGTAAACTCTTGTCTGGAGGTAAAATTATTATCACACAGCTGACACCTAAACTTTCTCTCTCCTTAGTGGTCAGAGCTGTCTCACGGTCATTCTTGCCACCTGGCCAGGACCCCCCGACACCTGAGGTAGACTGCTGCTGCTGCTGCTGCTCACTCATGGTGCTGGCCAGCCTCACACATTCACTGCAGCACTGCTGTCAGTAGCACACGTTACGGCCAGTTCAACAGGAACCCTCGGGGAAGCTGGCCGGAGTGAGTCACATCAGAGCCCAGCGGGACACCCGGCCTGGACACCTGCAACAATAGTAGTGGTGAGGACACAGAGAGCCACTGGCCACAGGCCAGGACCAACAATAGTTCTCAGGAAGAAAGGACCAATTGACTGCCAGACCCCCCAGTGAATGAAAAGGAGAGAAATCAAACTTAAGAGAATAAAAATGCTATCACAATGTGATACATGCTTCCATGGCAAAAAAAAAAAAAGGGAAAAGTAAAAGCAATGCCAAGTAGCAGTGGCATACCTGGAACCAGGCCGTTAATCCAGTTTTTGCCAGCAACACGAAGATAAAATCCGACTTAGTGACTGGGATGGTGGCTACTGTAGATTTCACAATACAATACAGTTGACTTTAGAGTAACGCTTTTTTTTTCTATTTCATTTAATGCTGCGTAATACCTATATGGGGGGATATGATTAATAGTGCTCCTTTTTCGATTCAACGCAATTACGCTCACTTGCTGACTTACACCGCGTAGTGTGGTGGTTAGCATGCTCGGCTCACAACCGAGAGGGCCCGGGTGCGAATACCGGGTGTGGCGAGGCAAATGTGCAAGCCTCTTAATGTGTATCTAGCCCCTGTTCACCCACACAGCAGCAAGTAGGTACATGACGTAACTCGAGGAGTTGTGGCCTCGCTGTCCCGGTGTGTAGTGTGTGATGTGGTTTCAGCCCTACCCGAAGATCAGTCTATGAGCTCTGAGCTCGCTCCGTAGGGAAAAAGCTGCCTCGGTGACCAGCAGGCGACCGCAACAGTGAATTAGTGAACTAAATAACACAATTTTTAATAACGCTAAGTCTCTAGTAACGTAACTATTGCGTTATTCAAGAGACAACTGCATATGTCAAGAGATCTACACCTTTTTTCTCCCCGTGTACCCCTTCTTGTACTTTTAACCTAAAAACATTATTTGATCAGTTAAAACACCACAAAACACCCTATAACACACTCTAACTCTTCTAATAACCCCTCACCTTAATCTAACCTCTCTAACAGACCCTTCTAAACATCCCTAACTTAACCTTCAATTAAAAGATATTAAAACACTACAAACACTTGTCCCTCAGTTTGCTTTGTCTTCCATATTAATTAACAACCTACTCCAAACACCTATTGTCTTAACTCGGCCATCTAAAAACTGTTCAATATACTCTTTTTAATTATTTTTTTTTAATCTTTATGGTTGATATTTGTCAAGATTTCGTTGTTTTAGGACTGTGTTATGGTGTACATCGCAGTGAAAGAGTTAAAACACCCTTTACCCAAGAAGACACAGAATATACGGAAAATTATACCTTCCCTCTCTAACAACATGACAGTCGTAGTTCTAGTTCTCTGCTGACCAATAATCTTCTGACCTCCATATACTTTTCCTAAAGTCAATAAAAGCGTCTCATCACACAAAAACTTATGGTAAGAATGAAAATGCATCCCAGCATCTGTTTTCACTGCAAAATAAAGAAACTATCACCAACTCCCTAGAAGGTACAATAATATCACTTATATACAGATTTATATCCTGACTTGCTTTTACCCTACAATATTATATAGATATAAATCGTTCAGGTAAAAATAAACTTAAAGATTTATTTTCAGTCAAAAGAGAAGTTTAATCTGCAATTATATGGTATACAGATATATTACATACTGTGATTAATGCTTACAAAGGTTATACTATAGTACTATTAGCTTAGGATGCCATGTAATTAATGTATCTGGACTAAACTTTTCTTTCCTGACACTGGGTACCAATCAAACTGTAATAGTACTAGTGCGTACATATATTGATATGTTATATGTACTGGTTAGGTAAAGATGTATCTATCATGTATCTATTTTGTGAGAGGCTTTTGCCTTTTCGACTGCAATGCTGTATGGATATAGTACATCACTTAGCTAAAAGTTTATGTACTTACACATTTGTTGGCTGACTAAAAGCTAGCAGTTTAGTGTTTCTTTTTTATTTTTTTATTTTTTTTATTTTTTTGTTTACCTTCTGCTTCCCTATTTCACTTAGGGAAGTGATGAGTAACACAAGTCAAACAAGTTTTATCATCATGTTACAGTATATATCTATTATCATCTACTGAGAAGAGCAAGTGACATCTTGATAAACTTGTCCCCATAAGATAACAGGATTGATTTACCAATTCCATTTACCACCGCCTGTAACTGTGATGCTATTCAGTTTCCGCGAATGGTGGTGGTGGTATGGTAGACTTCACTGTATTATTAGTTATACACACTAATAATTGTATATGTATTTTGTATTTTGTTAAGTAGAAAATTTGTAGAGCGCAAGTCGATGTTCATTTGTTGACGCGTAGCCCGGGTGTTAAGTTGGCGGGCGGCAAGGTTTTGGGTCAGTAGCTGTGTGTTGTGCCTTCCGTCAGCTGGTGACACCCGGGTGGTGTCATGGTTTTGTGCTACGTATGTGAATACATTAAGGTATGTTACTGGTTATCACTTGTATAAGTTTGTCAGGGATTTGAGTTGAGAGTCACAAATGTGAGTTGTAAATGTTGGATTATCCATAACCATACGTGTGCTAGTAACACACATCATAACGGTCATTACTTAGTGCGTCGTACAGTGTGTATATAAGGGTGTTGTTTCAGTTCACTGTTTTATGGTGCTGCATGCCACTTAAGACTGCCAGATGTGGAGGGTGTGGGCAATGCAGCATTGATTTATGGATTATCTGCTGGGTACCAGAGAGGAGGCATTGTTGTGAGTGGCATTTATGTTATGTTCTTTTCGGGGCTTAGGTTAAGGATAATTATATCTATACATATATTTGTGTTGGTACGTTGATGATGATTATGCTTGTGCTGTAACGGTAATGATTTAAGTTAGGGGTTATTATGTTACTGCGGTAATTATTGTTGTTTTGGGCATGATTGGATAACTATGTATACGATTTGATATATCTCATAGGTATATTTTGTGATATGGCAGGGTTGTTTGTCAATTATGTGACTTTATATATCATTAAATGCATGGATGTTCATTATAGTGTTACCGACAGGTCGAAATTATACTATTTTACGGCAAGCTGAGTTTACATCTGGTACCTGAGCAACATTCACTATTTCCACATTATTTACTCATTACAGCAGTCATGGCCTGTACAGTGGCACAGTGTGGCACCATAAAGGTTCAGGCACTGGTTGGCGCTAGCCACACCACCCTCCGATACTTCCATTAATAATCAAGAATAATATTATAACACGGAATACATTTAGACCCATTGAACTGGTTGATTGATACTGGTCATCATCTTACGTAGGTACCTGCCATTACCTCATCCCTCACACGTCCCGTCGCCTCCTTCTTGCTGTAATATATTGTCAAGTCATGCTACAGTAATATACCACCATTAACTTACCTGATAATTATTACGTGCTGGCGGAGATGAACACAGAATCAATCGTACGGCGCGGCGGTTCCCCTCTCTGGGTGAAGCAAATGGCGTCCCTTTGTCCTGCAGCAGCGTCTCCTTCCCAGTTAGCCGCGTTGCAGTGAGGGGGATGATGCCAGAAAACACCAGATTTTGTCATTCTTGCTGAAAAATAAGTACTTTTGGGGACAAGGTGTACAAGCTTACAAAGGTGTATCATTGCACATTAATGCTTCTGAAATCTAAGTCAATTAATTTCATGATAACTGATGGCATATGGCATTGTTTGAGCTTCTATTCATAATTTCAGGTGATCAGGGACAGGGAGCGCAGGTGTTGTTGGTTGGTAAGCGTCGCTACGCTGGCTGAGTCTCAAAACATTTGTTTGTTTACTACTACAATGGCATCACCCCGTGCTAAGGTAAGGTTTACTGTGTTTTTTACTCATATTTAGCAATGATATTATTCATTGACATTAACTATAATATATAGGTACATATTGAGTAATGTTTCAGGCAACTAAAGTGTTTATCATTCCGAAATATTTTCTATGAAATAAGTAGGCCACGCTACTCTTCATTGGGCTACGATACTGGCGCCGCGAGACCCTTGATTTATTGGCCTTGTTTGAAGCTTATAGATCATTATAATTGCTGCTTTCCAAACCAGAGAAATATTATAGATATATTCTGTATGGATACAAGGATGGTGTTAAACTCATACTGATGAACGGATCAGCAGAGGTGGTCCACAAGATGCCCTTGCTTCACCACATGACAGTAGACTCCATTATTATTATTATTATTATTATTATTATTATTATTATTATTATTATTATTATTATTATTATTATTATTATCAGTTGTTTTTATTATTATTATTATTATTATTATTATTATTATTATTATTATTATTATTATTATTATTATTATTGTTCAGTGTAATGTACAGCACATCCGAGTAACTTTGTCCTGAACGTGCATATATTAAAGTAACATGTAAGCTGACAGAAGAGCAATGAAACATTTGTAGAAACTCTAGACAAAAGTGGAGTTTTTTTTTAATGAGTAGTAACCGTTATTATGTAATTAAGTTCACCTTATTACACAATCTTTAATTGAATGTTTAAATTTTAAAGAGGAACTTTATATACAAATTTTCAGGCACTTCTTGTAGGGAAATAAAGGTCCCAGCTGCTTGCTGACCCTCATCCAGGAGATGTAGGCTGTCTCACCTCCAAGGCCTCCAACCCTTACCTCCCTGGAATGAAGGCCAAGGCACGCAATTGAGTAAGTAAAGAAAAATAAGAAAAAAAATCACTACCATTTTTTACTTGAGTTACAGTATTGTACATTTGCTCCATATTATAAACATAAACATATGTTGCCTGATCATTGAAATACATTTTAAAAATTATAACAATAAATAGCACTCACAAAATAACACTATATATGTAGCCTGTAGTATTGTAGAACTTATTTGTGCATTTTTTACTTATTCAATTAATTTATTCTATATTTCAGATTTATCTGCTGGTCCCTTTACCGTCAACAGGCAGAGGTGCTAGTATTGATGGTGTTTCTCTCAATGGTAAATAACTAAGCCACTTGTTCCATGCTAACATGTATTCAATTATATATACACTACATGTATGTATGTGCCATGTTTTTCAAGTGTACATTTATTACAGTCAACTAATATGGTAATTAAATGCCTTTTATTTGTACATTAGCCCTGCAGGCACCACCACCACCAGCCCCCCAGCTAGCAGCAGCACCATCACCCCCACCAGAACCCAAGCAGGCACTACCACCACCACCACCACCAGAACCCCAGCTAGTAGCAGCACCATCACCCCCACCACCAGACTTCATGCCAGCATCAGCACCACCATCAGCCACCTAGCCATTACTGTCACCCCTTCTGGCACCACCACTAGCCCCCCAGCCAGCAGCAGCAACTGCAGCAGCACCACGGCCAGCTCCCCCCAAAAGGCATCGTAGCCCTCCAGGTAAGTCTTTTTTATCAATACTGTATTAGTAGAAAGAAAAAAAATCACAGTAGGATATCAAGAATTTGAATATTGACTTATAATGTTAGTTTATTTTTTATTGTATGTACAAAATAATATTTCTTCAAATTTATCCTTGGTGTTCATTCAGAGTTAGACGTACTAAGAGATGTACTTGTCCAGCAGCAGGAGCTAACTTCTACTGTTCAGAAGCGAGTCACAGTGGTGCAGGAACATCAACACTTCAATCAGGGCCTCCTGCAGACACTGCAACAGATTGCAGCATCTCAGCAGCAAATTGCTGTTTTGCAACGGCAATCTGTTGATATACAAACGAAGGTGCTGGAATCTTTCCTCAGCTTGCAGCAAAGCAAGTAGAATAGTTCATCTCTATTTTCCTGCTAACTCACTCCTCTGATCTTGCTGACTA
>CM035178.1:3982297-4000536 GCA_020233015.1 Callinectes sapidus | reverse complement strand
GAGTTAGTAGGAAAATAGAGATGAACTATTCTACTTGCTTTGCTGCAAGCTGCTGCAAAGATTCCAGCACCTGTGTTTGTATATCAACAGATTGCCATTGCAAAACAGCAATTTGCTGCTGAGATGCTGTAATCTGTTGCAGTGTCTACAGTAAGCCCTGATTGAAGTGTTGATGTTCCTGCACCACAGTGACTCGCTTCTGAACAGTAGAAGTTAGCTCTTGCTGCTGGACAAGTACATCTCTTAGTACGTCTAACTCTGAATGAACACCAAGGATAAATTTGAAGAAATATTATTTTGTACATACAATAAAAAATAAACTAACACATTATAAGTCAATATTCAAATTCTTGCTATCCTACTGTGTGATTTTTTTTTCTTTCTACTAATACAGTATTGATAAAAAAAGACTTACCTGGAGGGCTACGATGCCTTTTGGGGGGAGCTGGCCGTGATGCTGCTGCTGTTGCTGCTGCTGGCTGGGGGGCTAGTGGTGGTGCCAGAAGGGGTGACAGTAATGGCTAGGTGGCTGATGGTGGTACTGCTGCTGGCATGGAGGCTGGTGGTGGGGGTGATGGTGCTGCTACTAGCTGGGGTTCTGGTGGTGGTGGTGGTAGTGCCTGCATGGGAGCTGGTGGTGGTGAAGGTGCTGCTGCAAGCTGGGGGGCTGGTGATGGTGGTGCCTGCAGGGCTAATGTACAAATAAAAGGCATTTCATTACCATATTAGTTGACTGAAATAAATGTACACTTGAAAAACATGGCACATACATACATGTATGAATACATGTTAGCATGGAACAAGTGGCTTAGTTATTTACCATTGAGAGAAACACCATCAATACTAGCACCTCTGCTTGTTGATGGTAAAGGACCAGCAGATAAATCTGAAAAATAGAATAAATTAGTTGAATAAGTAAAAAATGCACAAATAAGTTCTACAATACTACAGGCTAAATATATAGTGGTATTTTGTGAGTGCTATTTATTGTTATAATTTTTAAAATTTATTTCAATGATCAGGCAACAAATGTTTATGTTTATAATATGGAGCAAATGTAAAATACTGTAACTCAAGTAAAAAATGGTAGTGATTTTTCTTTTCTTATTTTTCTTTACTTACTCAATGGTGTGCCTTGGCCTTCATTCCAGGGAGGTAAGGGTTGGAGGCCTTAGAGGTGAGACATCCTACCTCTCCTGGATGAGGGTCAGCAAGCAGCTGGGACCTTTACTTCCCAACAAGAAGTGCCTGTAAATTTGTATATAAAGTTACTCTTTTAAATTTCAACATTCAATTAAAGATTGCATAATATGGTGAACTCAGTTACACAATAACGTTTCCTACTCATAAAAAAAAAAAAAAAAGCTCCACTCTTGCCTAGGGTTTCTGCAAATGTTTCATTGCTCTTCTGTCAGCTTACATGTTACATTAATATATGCACGTTCAGCACAAAGTTACTCGGATGTGCTGTACATTACACTGAACAATACTACTACTACTACTACTACTAATAATAATAATAATAATAATAATAATAATAATAATAATAATGGAGTCTACTGTCATGTGGTGAAGCAAGGGCATCTTGTGGACCACCTCTGCTGATCCATTCATCAGTATGAGTTTAACACCATCCTTGTATCCATACAGAATATATCTATATTATTTCTCTGGTGTGGAAAGCAGCAATTATAATTATCTATAAGCTTCAAACAAGGCCAATAAATCAAGGGTCTCGCGGCGCCAGTATCGTAGCCCAGTGAGGAGTGGAGTGGCCTACTTATTTCATAGAAAATATTTCGGAATGGTAAACACTTTAGTTGCCTGAAACATTGCTATGTACCTATATATTCTAGTTAATGTCAATGAATAAGATCATTGCTAAATATGAGTAAAAAACAAAGTAATCCTTACCTTAGCACGGGGTGATGCCATTGTAGTAGTAAACAAACAAATGTTTTGACTTTTGAGACTCAGCCAGCGTAGCGATGCTTACCAACCAACAACAACACCTGCGCTCCCTGTCCCTGATCACCTGAAATTATGAATAGAAGCTCAAACAATGCCATATGCCATCAGTTATCATGAAATTAAATGACTTAGATTTCAGAAGCATTAATGTGCAATGATACACCTTTGTAAGCTTGTACACCTTGCCCCCAAAAGTACTTATTTTTCAACAAGAATGACAAGATCTGGTGTTTTCTGGCATCATCCCCCTCACTGCAACGCGGCTAACTGGGAAGGAGACGCTGCTGCAGGACAAAGGGACGCCATTTGCTTCACCCAGAGAGGGGAACCGCCGCGCCCTACGATTGATTGTGTTTATCTCCGCCAGCACGTAATAATTATCAGGTAAGTTAATGGTGGTATATTACTGTAGCATGACTTGACAATATATTACAGCAAGAAGGAGGCGACAGGACGTGTGAGGGATGAGGTAATGGCAGGTACCTAGGTAAGATGATGACTAGTATATTAAGTTCAATGGGTCTAAATGTATTCCGTGTTATAAATTTATTCTTGATTATTAATGGAAGTATCGGAGGGTGGTGTGGCTAGCGCCAACCAGTGCCTGAACCTTTATAGTGCCACACTGTGCCACTGTACACGCCATGACACTGCTGTAATGAGGAAATAGTGAAGTCTACCATACCACCACCACCATTCGCGGAAACTGAATAGCATCACAGTTACAGGCGGTGGTAAAATGGAATTCGTAGAATCTATCCTATTATCTTATGGGGACAAATTTTTTCCAGATGTCACTTGCTCTTTTCAGCAGATGATAATAGATATATACTGTAACATGATGATAAAACTTGTTTGACTTGTGTTACTCATCACTTCCCTAAGTGAAACAGGGAAGCAGAAGGTAAAAAAAAAAAAAAAAAAGGTTAAAAAAAGAAACACCAAACTGCTAGCTTTTAGTCAGCCAACAAATGTGTAAGTACATAAACTTTTAGCTAAGTGATGTACTATATCCATACAGCATTGCAGTCGAAAAGGCGAAAGCCTCTCACAAAATAGATATATGATAGATTCATCTTTGCCTAATCAGTACATATAACATATCAGTATATGTACGCACTAGTACTATTACAGTTTGATTGGTACATAGTGTCAGGAAAGAAAAGTTTAGTCCAGATACATTAATTACATGGCATCCTAAGCTAATAGTACTATAGTATAACCTTTGTAAGCATTAATCACAGTATGTAATATATCTGTATACCATATCATTGCAGATTAACCTTCTCTTTTGACTGAAAATAAATCTTTAAGTTTATTTTTACCTGAACGATTTATATCTATATAATATTGTAGGGTAAAAGCAAGTCAGGAAATAGATCTGTAAGTGATATTATTGTACCTTCTAGGGAGTTGGTGATAGTTTCTTTATTTTGCAGTGAAAACAGATGCTGGGATGCATTTTCATTCTTACCATAAGTTTGGCCAGCAGAGAACTAAAACTATGACTGTCATGTTAGAGAGGGAAGGTATAATTGCCCGTATATCTGTGTGTCTTTTTGGTGAAGGGGTGTTTTCTCTTTCACTGCGATGTACACCATAACACAGTCCTAAAACAACGAAATCTTGACAAATATCAACCATAAAGATAAAAAAAAAATAATTAAAAAGAGTATATTGAATAGTTTTTAGATGATAGAATGCTTTGAGATGGCCGAGTTGAGACAATAGGTGTTTGGAGTAGGTTGTTAATATGGAAGACAAAGCAAACTGAGGGAGAAGTGTTTGAAGTGTTTTAATATCTTTTAATGGAAGGTTAGGTTAGGGGTGTTTTGAAGGGTCTGTTAGAGAGGTTAGATTAAGGTGAGGGGTTATTAGAAGAGTTAGAGTGTGTTATAGGGTGTTTTGTGGCGTTTTAACTGATCAAATAATGTTTTTAGGTTAAAACTACAAGAAGGGGTACACGGGGAGAAAAAAGGTGTAGATCTCTTGACATATGCAGTTGTCTCTTGAATAACGCAATGGTTACGCTACTAGAGACTTGGCGTTATTAAAAATTGTGTTATTTATTTCACTAATTCACTGTTGCGGTCGCCTGCTGGTCACCGAGCCAGCCTTTTCCCTACGGAGCGAGCTCAGAGCTCATAGACTGATCTTCGGGTAGGGCTGAAACCACATCACACACTACACACCGGGACAGCGAGGCCACAACCCCTCGGGTTACGTCCCGTACCTACTTGCTGCTGTGTGGGTGAACAGGGGCTAGATACACATTAAGAGGCTGCCACATTTGCCTCGCCACACCCGGTATTCGCACCCGGGCCCTCTCGGTTGTGAGCCGAGCATGCTAACCACCACACTACGCGGTGTAAGTGAGCAGGTGAGCGTGGCTGCGTTGAATCGAAAAAGGAGCATAATTAATCATATCCGCCTATATAGGTATTACGCAGCATTAAATGAAATAGAAAAAAAAAGCGTTACTCTAAAGTCAACTGTATTGTATTGTGAAATCTACAGTAGCCGCCATCCCAGTCACTAAGCCGGATTTTATCTTCGTGTTGCTGGCAAAAACTGGATTAACGGCTTGGTTCCAGGTATGCCACTGCTACTTAGCATTGCTTTTATTTTTCCCCCTTTTTTTTTTTTTTTGCCGTGGAAGCATGTATCACATTGTGATAGCATTTTTATTCTCTTAAGTTTGATTTCTCTCCTTTTCATTCACTGTGGGGTCTGGCAGTCAATTGGTCCTTTCTTCCTGAGAACTATTGTTGGTCCTGGCCTGTGGCCAGTGGCTCTCTGTGTCCTCACCACTACTATTGTTGCAGGTGTCCAGGCCGGGTGTCCCGCTGGGCTCTGATGTGACTCACTCCGGCCAGCTTCCCCGAGGGTTCCTGTTGAACTGGCCGTAACGTGTGCTACTGACAGCAGTGCTGCAGTGAATGTGTGAGGCTGGCCAGCAGCATGAGTGAGCAGCAGCAGCAGCAGCAGTCTACCTCAGGTGTCGGGGGGTCCTGGCCAGGTGGCAAGAATGACCGTGAGACAGGCAGTTCTGACCACAAAGGAGAGAGAAAGTTTGGGTGTCAGCAGTGTGATAAAACTTTTACATCCAGACAAGAGTTTACACAACACACCCTGACACACAATGGTGTCAGAAATTATGAGTGTCTGACATGTGGAATAAAATTCACCACAGAGTCTGATCTCACCGAACACACCCTGACAAACTGTGGTGTTATATATGATGAGTGTATGAAATGTGGAAAATTTCACCCCTAAGTGTGATCTCACCACAAATTTACCACAAAGAGTAGTCTCACCACACACACTCTGACATACAGTGGTGATAGAAATTATGAGTGTCTTGAATGTGGAAAGAAGTTTACTTAATAGTAGTACCTGAAAGCCACCACCTTTAATCTCAAGTGGTAGTACACTTGGGAGGCATCATCATTATACAATGTATACAGTAGCTATTGTTTGTTTTTCCTTCCCATGACTTATATCAAAAGGGATATTCAATGTTTTGTTACTTGCAAGTTTGTCAGTGTGTGGAGAGTCCAAAAGTGTTTAATGAATTTATAACAGAGAAGGAAGGAATCAAACAGTTCTGGGAAGAAGCAGGTGATGTAGGTGAGGTGCTTGGTGTGAGAGAAGGATGTAGATAGACTGAATGGGAAAATTAGCTGAGAAGAGGTGGAGAAAATTTCACTGTGAAAAGCCAGAAGAAAGTCAGCAGGTCGAGATGGGATAGCATATGAATTGTACAAAAATAGTGGGGAGGTCATGATTGACAGGATGGCCGAGATAATTAACCAGGTGTAGGAGGAAGAGAGACTGCCAAGAATATGGAGTGTTAGGTGTAGAACAGAATCCGTGTAGATAGGAGAGCTGAGGATAATGTGATGTTTGTTATGAATGAAGTGATTGAGAAGAAAAAAAAGGATGGAGGTAAGTTATACATAGGTTTTCAACATATAGAGAAGGCATACAACAGGTTGTATAGAGAATTGCTTGGCAGAGTCTAAGGAAAGATTGGATTGAGTGCAAAGACAATCAACATGCTTGTAGCATATATCTTGACATGGTAAGTAAATACAGACTAAGAGATACAGAAATAGACTGGGTGAAGAGTGAGAGAGGAGCTGGGCAAGGATGTATGTTGTCATCAACTCTTTTCAGCTTGTATACAGAGGCGTTAGCATTTAGAATGAGAAGAATGAAAGCAGGAGTAAGAGTGGGGAATGGTTAGATATGTATGCTATATGCAGATGATGTAGTGGTCATGAATGAATCAGCAGACGAGTTAAAAGATGTTTTGGTTGTTGTGGAGGAGACTTTGGAATTAGGTCTAGTAATGAGAAAAGGAAGGTAATGATTGTGGATAGGTCTGATGACAAAAGTAATGCAGCATGGAGAATTGGAGAGAATGAATTGAAGCAGGTGCAAGAATGTATAAGTATTTGGAGATGTGGGTGAGTCTGAATGGGTGTGAAAAATTAAGAATAAGCTTGGTAAACCCGTGGGTAAGTCGATTGGAGAGTGCACCAGGGATGAGAGCAAGTAAGTATGATGTGCTGAGTAAAGTGTGGAAGAAAGTGGCTGTACTTAGTGTAATGTATGGTATGGATGTGATTGCTTGGAACAAAAATGAGATTGACAAGATACAAGTGTGGCAAAATAGAGTAGTTAGGGTGGCACTGAATGCATCAATGTATACAGCAGTAGAAGCTCTGAGAGGTGATATGGGATGGAGCATTTCTAGGGAAAGACTAATAAAAGCTACACTTTGTTACAAGTTCAAGTTGGAAAGAATGAATGATAATGAATAGCGAGAAAGTTTGTATCTGTGGAATAGCGAGAAAGTTTGTATCTGTGGAATAAGAGTGGAAGCAAATGGAGGAAGAGATACATAAGAATGACAGAGAGGAGTGATTTACAAGTGGTGTGGATGACGAGATCGGCAGACATCAATGAGTTAAAACAAGTGTGAGTGGATTGTGTAAGAGAAGGCTGAGTAAGATGTGAGAAAATGGAAGAGTGAGATAAACAGAGAGGTGAAGTGTGTGGGACTGAATAATTATATGGAAGAATGGTATAGAATGAAAGAGTACTACTATGGAATGATAGTACAAGGAGAAAGAAGCCCCGCTGTATGAGAGGTGGTATGATGGTAGTCTGCTGGGTGGTATCTTCTCTTCTGAGCTAGGGCACAGTGTGCAAATGTGAATGAGAGAAACTATTAGATGTACAAGACATTGCAGTTTTTTTTTTATTGATTGTCCTGTACATGAGTGAATGCCAATCCAAAAGCCTGCTGTCTCTACTGGAGCGATGCTGAACCACCTGTAGCATCAAGAACAAGACTTACTTGGGCCTACATGAATGCTCATGTATGTATTTTAGGTGAACAAATGAATAGGAATGGTGACATGGTTGATGAGTTTGTGAATGAGATGGACTTGGAGAATGTAAATGAGACCCTGGCAGAAGGACATGTAACGTGGTGTGCTAGGAACCAGAGGAGTCAGCGATTGACTATGCTCTAGTGAATGGGAGAATGTGTGAGATTGTAGACCGCATGCGGATTGATGAGGATGGAACGTTTGACATTGTCTCGGACCATAACTTGCTGGTGCTTGAGTGTAAGCTGTATGGAAGAGAGGGAAAGACTGCAAACACTAAGAGGAGAAAGTGGAGTTTGAGAGATGTAGTATGGGAGAATTTCCAGATCGACTTGAGTGAGAGAAGCTGGGAGAATGAACGTTTGAATGGTGGGGACGAGATGAATGATAGATTTGTCGAGAATGTAAAGAACGCAGCAGTCAGACAATTAGATAGGTTAGGTGAGTATTATTGCCAGAAAGCGTGCATGCAAGCTGTGATAGAATGAGGAGATCGAGGATGCCAGGAGAGAGAGAAAGAGACTGAATAGGGTATGCAGGCAATTGAGAAAGACAAGGAATGAGAGTGAGAAGGCTGCAAGTTAGTACCAGAATGCATGGACAGCATATGTGAGCCAGCAGCGAGTGGTGAAACGAAATATAATGAATGCTAAAGTTAGGTATGAGAGAAATGTGATTCAGTCCCTGAGAGAGAAAGGTGTGGAAGGTGGAAGAGAATGGCACAGATTTGTGAGGGGTGAGGGGATGCCTGACAGTGAGAATGCAGAGAGCCTAAGGGTGAATGGGGCACTGGTGACAGACATAGAGGACATGAGAAGAGTGGTTAAAGAGTTCTGGGAAGAAACTGGAGGAGTAGGAGAAGTATCCGAGGTGAGAGAAGGATGTATTTCCACTTTCATTCCACAGATACACCTTTCTTTCTTTTCTTTCATCATCCATTCTTTCCATCCTAATCTTATACTTGAGTGTTGATTTTACTAACCTTTCCCTAAAAGTACTCCAACCCGTCACCTCTCAAAGCTTCTACTGCTGTGTACCTTAGTGCATTCATTGCCATCCTAGCTACTCTATTCTGCCCCACTTCTAGCTAGCCTGTCAATCTCACTTTCGTTAAATGTTATACATTATGCTTGGCACAGCCACACTCTTCCATAATTCTCTCAGCACAGCATATTTACTCGCTCTCATCTTTGCTGCACTCCCTAATCTTCCAACCCATTGGTTAGCCTTTACTTCTTAGCTTTACTTTACTTTAGCTTTACTTCTCATTCTTTGCCTTTTTACACCCATTTGGACTCATCCACATCCCCAGGTATTTATATTCTATCACCTAATTGAGCTCATTTTCTCCTATTCTCCATACTGCATTGCTTTCGTCTTCTGAGCTATTCATAATCATTATTTTATTTTTCTCACTACTAAAGCTGACTAAACCTAACTCCATAGCTACAAACTAAAGTAAACTTTGCAACTCATCTGCTGATTCATTCATAACCACTACATCATCCCCATACAGTAGCACACCTATCCTGTCATTCCCCACTCTTACACCTGCATTCATTCTTCTCATTCTCGCTGTTAACTCCTCTCTATACGAGCTGAAAAGGGTTGGTGACAATATGCATCCTTGTGTAACTTCTCTCTCACCCAGTCTGTTTCAATATCTCCTAATCTGCATTTAGCTCGTGTCAACATACATGCTACGCACTATGTTGGTTATCTTCGCACTCAACCCAATCTTTCCGAAGACTTTACCAAGCATTTCCCTATCCACCCTATCATATGCTTTCTCTAAATTTAGAAAGCCTAAATATAGTTTACCTCCTTCCTTTCTTCTCTTCACAATCATTTCACTCACCACAAACATATTATCCTCAGCTCTCCTGTCCACACGGGAATCTTTCTGCTGCTCACGTAACACTCCCGCTTGTCCAATCCATTTACACAGCACTGCATTGAACACTTTACCCCCCCTGTATTCACTAATGCAATCGGCCTGTAGTTCTTCAACTCATTCATACTCTTATATCCTCCCTTGTGCAACAGTCATCCTATATTCATTCCACATTCTTGGCACTCTCTCCTCCTCCCATACCTGGTTAAATACCTCAGTCATCCTATCAATCACAACCTCTTCACCACTTTTATACATTTCATATGGAGTTACATCTAGGCCTGCTGCCTTCCAAATAATTTGCCTTCTCACACATTTCTCCACCTCCTCCCTGCTGATTCTCTCGTTCCTTTAATCTGCATTCTTCCTTTCCAGTGTCACACATCCTTCTCTCACCTCGGATACTTCACCTACTCCTCCAATTTCTACCCAGAACTCTTTAACCACTCTTCTTATGTCCTTTATGTCTGTCACCAGTGCCCCATTCACCCTTAGGCTCTCCGCATTCTCACTGTCAAGCATCCACTCACCCCTCACAAATCTGTGCCATTCTCGACCACCTTCCACGCCTTTCTCTCTCAGGGACTGAATCACATTTCTCTCATACCTAACTTTAGCATTCATTATATTTCGTTTCACCACTCGCTGCTGGCTCACATATGCTGTCCATGCATTCTGGTACTAACTTGCAGCCTTCTCACTCTCATTCCTTGTCTTTCTCAATTGCCTGCATACCCTATTCAGTCTTTTTCTCTCTCTTCTGGCATCCTCGATCTCCTCATTCCATCACAGCTTGCATGCACGCTTTCTGGCAAAAATACTCACCTAACCTATCTAATTGGCTGACTGCTGCGTTCTTTACATTCTCGACAAATCTATCATTCATCTCGTCCACACCATTCAAACGTTCATTCTCCCAGCTCTTCTCACTCAAGTCGATCTGGAAATTCTCCCATACTACATCTCTCAAACTCCAATTTCTCCTCTTAGTGTTTGCAGTCTTTTCCTCTCTTCCATACAGCTTACACTCAAGCACCAGCATGTTATGGTCCAAGACAATGTCAAACGTTCCATCCTCATCAATCCACATGCGGTCACCAATCTCATGCATTCTCCCATTCACTAGAGCATAGTCAATCGCTGACTCCTCTGGTTCCTAGCACACCACGTTACATGTCCTTCTGCCAGGGTCTCATTTACATTCTCCAAGTCCATCTCATTCACAAACTCATCAACCATGTCACCATTCCTATTCATTTGTTCACCTAAAATACATACATGAGCATTCATGTAGGCCCAAGTAAGTCTTGTTCTTGATGCTACAGGTGGTTCAGCATCGCTCCAGTAGAGACAGCAGGCTTTTGGATTGGCATTCACTCATGTACAGGACAATCAATAAATTTTTTTTTTTTAAACAACAATGTCTTGTACATCTAATAGTTTCTCTCATTCACATTTGCACACTGTGCCCTAGCTCAGAAGAGAAGATACCACCCAACAGGCTACCATCATACCACCTCTCAAACAGCGGGGCTTCTTTCTCCTTGTACAGTCATTCCATAGTAGTACTCTTTCATTCTATACCATTCTTCCATATATTCAGCCCCACACACTTCACCTCTCTGTTTATCTCACTCTTCCATTTCCTCACATCCTACTCAGCCTTCTCTTACACAATCCACTCACACTTGTTTTAACTCCTTGATGTCAGCCGATCTCGTCATCCACACCACTTGCAAATCACTCCTCTCTGTCATTCTCATGTATCTCTTCCTCCATTTGCTTCCACTCGTATTCCACAGATACAAACTTTCTCGCTATTCATTCATCATTCATTCTTTCCAACTTGAACTTGTAACAAAGTGTTGCTTTTATTAGTCTTTCCCTAGAAATGCTCCATTCCATATCACCTCTCAGAGCTTCTACTGCTGTATACATTGATGCATTCATTGCCACCCTAACTACTCTATTTTGCCACACTTGTATCTTGTCAATCTCATTTTTGTTCCAAGCAATCACATCCATACCATACATTACACTAAGTACTTTCTTCCACACTTTACTCAGCACATCATACTTACTTGCTCTCATCCCTGGTGCACTCTCCAATCGACTTACCCACGGGTTTACCAAGCTTATTCTTTACTTTTTCACACCCATTCAGACTCACCCACATCTCCAAATACTTATATTCTTGCACCTGCTTCAATTCATTCTCTCCAATTCTCCATGCTGCATTACTTTTGTCATCAGACCTATTCACAGTCATTACCTTCCTTTTCTCATTACTAGACCTAATTCCAAAGTCTCTTCCACAACAAACAAAACATCTTTTAACTCGTCTGCTGATTCACTCATGACCACTACATCATCTGCATATAGCATACATATCTTACCATTCCCCACTCTTACTCCTGCTTTCATTCTTCTCATTCTGGCTGCTAACTCCTCTGTATACAAGCTGAAAAGGGTTGATGACAACACACATCCTTGCCCAGCTCCTCTCTCACCCTTAACCCAGTCTATTTCTGTATCTCTTAGTCTGTATTTACATAATCCATGTCAACATATATGCTACAAGCATGTTGATTGTCTTTGCACTTAATCCAATCTTTCCTTAGACTCTGCCAAGCAATTCTCTATACAACCTTTTGTATGCCTTCTCTATATGTAGAAAACCTATGTATAATTTACCTCCATCCTTTTTTTCTTCTCAATCACTTCATTCATAACAAACATCACATTATCCTTAGCTCTCCTATCTACACGGATTCTGTTCTACACCTAACACTCCATATTCTTGGCAGTCTCTCCTCCTCGTACACCTGGTTAATTATCTCAGCCATCCTGTCAATCATGACCTCCCCACTATTTTTGTACAATTCATATGCTATCCCATCTCGACCTGCTGACTTTCTTCTGGCTTTTTACAGTAACATTTTCTCCACCTCTTCTCAGCTAATTTTCTCATTCAGTCTATCTACATCCTTCTCTCACACCAAGCACCTCACCTACACCACCTGCTTCTTCCCAGAACTGTCTGATTCCTTCCTTCTCTGATATAAATTCATTAAACACTTTTGGACTCTCCACACACTTACAAACTTGCAAGTAACAAAACATTGGATATCCCTTTTGATATAAGTCATGGGAAGGAAAAACAAACAATAGCTACTATATACATTGTATAATGATGATGCCACCCAAGTGTACTACCACTTGAGATTAAAGGTGGTGGCTTTCAGGTACTACTATTTAGTAAACTTCTTTCCACATTCAAGACACTCATAATTTCTATCACCACTGTATGTCAGAGTGTGTGTTGTGAGACCAATCTTTGTGGTAAATTTGTGGTGAGATCACACTTAGGGGTGAAATTTTCCACATTTCATACACTCATAATATATAACACCACAGTTTGTCAGGGTGTGTTCGGTGAGATCAGACTCTGTGGTGAATTTCATTTCACATGTCAGACACTCATAATTTCTGACACCATTGTGTGTCAGGGTGTGTTGTGTAAACTCTTGTCTGGATGTAAAAGTTTTATCACACTGCTGACACCCAAACTTTCTCTCTCCTTTGTGGTCAGAACTGCCTGCCTCACGGTCATTCTTGCCACCTGGCCAGGACCCCCCGACACCTGAGGTAGACTGCTGCTGCTGCTGCTCACTCATGGTGCTGGCCAGCCTCACACATTCACTGCAGCACTGCTGTCAGTAGCACACGTTACGGCCAGTTCAACAGGAACCCTCGGGGAAGCTGGCCGGAGTGAGTCACATCAGAGCCCAGCGGGACACCCGGCCTGGACACCTGCAACAATAGTAGTGGTGAGGACACAGAGAGCCACTGGCCACAGGCCAGGACCAACAATAGTTCTCAGGAAGAAAGGACCAATTGACTGCCAGACCCCCCAGTGAATGAAAAGGAGAGAAATCAAACTTAAGAGAATAAAAATGCTATCACAATGTGATACATGCTTCCATGGCAAAAAAAAAAAAAAGGGAAAAGTAAAAGCAATGCCAAGTAGCAGTGGCATACCTGGAACCAGGCCGTTAATCCAGTTTTTGCCAGCAACACGAAGATAAAATCCGACTTAGTGACTGGGATGGTGGCTACTGTAGATTTCACAATACAATACAGTTGACTTTAGAGTAACGCTTTTTTTTTCTATTTCATTTAATGCTGCGTAATACCTATATGGGGGGATATGATTAATAGTGCTCCTTTTTCGATTCAACGCAATTACGCTCACTTGCTGACTTACACCGCGTAGTGTGGTGGTTAGCATGCTCGGCTCACAACCGAGAGGGCCCGGGTGCGAATACCGGGTGTGGCGAGGCAAATGTGCAAGCCTCTTAATGTGTATCTAGCCCCTGTTCACCCACACAGCAGCAAGTAGGTACGGGACGTAACTCGAGGAGTTGTGGCCTCGCTGTCCCGGTGTGTAGTGTGTGATGTGGTTTCAGCCCTACCCGAAGATCAGTCTATGAGCTCTGAGCTCGCTCCGTAGGGAAAAAGCTGCCTCGGTGACCAGCAGGCGACCGCAACAGTGAATTAGTGAACTAAATAACACAATTTTTAATAACGCCAAGTCTCTAGTAACGTAACTATTGCGTTATTCAAGAGACAACTGCATATGTCAAGAGATCTACACCTTTTTTCTTCCCGTGTACCACTTCTTGTAGTTTTAACCTAAAAACATTATTTGATCAGTTAAAACACCACAAAACACCCTATAACACACTCTAACTCTTCTAATAACCCCTCACCTTAATCTAACTTCTCTAACACACCCTTCTAAACACCCCTAACTTAACCTTCAATTAAAAGATATTAAAACACTAAAAACACTTTTCCCTCAGTTTGCTTTGTCTTCCATATTAATTAACAACCTACTCCAAACACCTATTGTCTTAACTCGGCCATCTAAAAACTGTTCAATATACTTTTTTTAATTATTTTTTTTATCTTTATGGTTGATATTTGTCAAGATTTCGTTGTTTTAGGACTGTGTTATGGTGTACATCGCAGTGAAAGAGTTAAAACACCCTTTACCCAAGAAGACACAGAGATATACGGAAAATTATACCTTCCCTCTCTAACAACATGACAGTCGTAGTTCTAGTTCTCTGCTGACCAATAATCTTCTGACCTCCATATACTTTTCCTAAAGTCAATAAAAGCGTCTCATCACACAAAAACTTATGGTAAGAATGAAAATGCATCCCAGCATCTGTTTTCACTGCAAAATAAAGAAACTATCACCAACTCCCTAGAAGGTACAATAATATCACTTATAGACAGATTTATATCGTGACTTGCTTTTACCCTACAATATTATATAGATATAAATCGTTCAGGTAAAAAGAAACTTATAGATTTATTTTCAGTCAAAAGAGAAGGTTAATCTGCAATGATATGGTATACATATATATTACATACTGTGATTAATGCTTACAAAGGTTATACTATAATACTATTAGCTTAGGATGCCATGTAATTAATGTATCTGGACTAAACTTTTCTTTCCTGACACTGGGTACCAATGAAACTGTAATAGTACTAGTGCGTACATATATTGATATGTTATATGTACTGGTTAGGTAAAGATGTATCTATCATGTATCTATTTTGTGAGAGGCTTTTGCCTTTTCGACTGCAATGCTGTATGGATATAGTACATCACTTAGCTAAAAGTTTATGTACTTACACATTTGTTGGCTGACTAAAAGCTAGCAGTTTAGTGTTTCTTTTTTATATTTTTTATTATTTTTTTTATTTTTTTTTTTTTTACCTTCTGCTTCCCTATTTCACTTAGGGAAGTGATGAGTAACACAAGTCAAACAAGTTTTATCATCATGTTACAGTATATATCTATTATCATCTACTGAGAAGAGCAAGTGACATCTTGATAAACTTGTCCCCATAAGATAACAGGATAGATTCTACCAATTCCATTTACCACCGCCTGTAACTGTGATGCTATTCAGTTTCCGCGAATGGTGGTGGTGGTATGGTAGACTTCACTATTTCCACATTATTTACTCATTACAGCAGTCATGGCGTGTACAGTGGCACAGTGTGGCACTATAAAGGTTCAGGCACTGGTTGGCGCTAGCCACACCACCCTCCGATACTTCCATTAATAATCAAGAATAATATTATAACACGGAATACATTTAGACCCATTGAACTGGTTGATTGATACTGGTCATCATCTTACGTAGGTACCTGCCATTACCTCATCCCTCACACGTCCCGTCGCCTCCGTCTTGCTGTAATATATTGTCAAGTCATGCTACAGTAATATACCACCATTAACTTACCTGATAATTATTACATGCTGGCGGAGATGAACACAGAATCAATCGTACGGCGCGGCGGTTCCCCTCTCTGGGTGAAGCAAATGGCGTCCCTTTGTCCTGCAGCAGCGTCTCCTTCCCATTTAGCCGCGTTGCAGTGAGGGGGATGATGCCTGAAAACACCAGATTTTGTCATTCTTGTTGAAAAATAAGTACTTTTGGGGGCAAGGTGTACAAGCTTACAAAGGTGTATCATTGCACATTAATGCTTCTGAAATCTAAGTCGATTAATTTAATGATAACTGATGGCATATGGCATTGTTTGAGCTTCTATTCATAATTTCAGGTGATCAGGGACAGGGAGCGCAGGTGTTGTTGGTTGGTAAGCGTCGCTACGCTGGCTGAGTCTCAAAACATTTGTTTGTTTACTACTACAATGGCATCACCCCGTGCTAAGGTAAGGTTTACTGTGTTTTTTACTCATATTTAGCAATGATCTTATTCATTGACATTAACTAGAATATATAGGTACATATTCAGTAATGTTTCAGGCAACTAAAGTGTTTACCATTCCGAAATATTTTCTATGAAATAAGTAGGCCACGCCACTCCTCACTGCGCTACGATACTGGCGCCGCGAGACCTTTGATTTATTGGCCTTGTTTTAAGCTTATAGATCATTATAATTGCTGCTTTCCAAACCAGAGAAATATTATAGATATATTCTGTATGGATACAAGGATGGTGTTAAACTCACTGAGTGAATGGATCAGCAGAGGTGGTCCACAAGATGCCCTTGCTTCACCACATGACAGTAGACTCCATTATTATTATTATTATTATTATTATTATTATTATTATTATTATTATTATTATTATTATTATCAGTTGTATTATTATTATTATTATTATTATTATTATTATTATTATTATTATTATTATTGTTGTTGTTCAGTGTAATGTACAGCACATCCGAGTAACTTTGTCCTGAACGTGCATATATTAAAGTAACATGTAAGCTGACAGAAGAGCAATGAAACATTTGTAGAAACTCTAGACAAAAGTGGAGTTTTTTTTTTTAATGAGTAGTAACCGTTATTATGTAATTAAGTTCACCTTATTACACAATCTTTAATTGAATGTTTAAATTTTAAAGAGGAACTTTATATACAAATTTTCAGGCACTTCTTGTAGGGAAATAAAGGTCCCAGCTGCTTGCTGACCCTCATCCAGGAGAGGTAGGCTGTCTCACCTCTAAGGCCTCCAACCCTTACCTCCCTGGAATGAAGGCCAAGGCACGCCATTGAGTAAGTAAAGAAAAATAAGAAAAAAAATCACTACCATTTTTTACTTGAGTTACAGTATTGTACATTTGCTCCATATTATAAACATAAACATATGTTGCCTGATCATTGAAAATGTTTTTTAAAATTATAACAAGTAATAGCACTCACAAAATAACACTATATATTTAGCCTGTAGTATTGTAGAACTTATTTGTGCATTTTTTACTTATTCAATTAATTTATTCTATTTTTCAGATTTATCTGCTGGTCCCTTTACCGTCAACAGGCAGAGGTGCTAGTATTGATGGTGTTTCTCTCAATGGTAAATAACTAAGCCACTTGTTCCATGCTAACATGTATTCAATTATACATACACTACATGTATGTATGTGCCATGTTTTTCAAGTGTACATTTATTACAGTCAACTAATATGGTAATTAAATGCCTTTTATTTGTACATTATCCCTGCAGGCACCACCACCACCAGCCCCCCAGCTAGCAGCAGCACCATCACCCCCACCAGAACCCATGCAGGCACTACCACCACCACCACCAGAACCCCAGCTAGTAGCAGCACCATCACCCCCACCACCAGACTTCATGCCAGCAGCAGTACCACCATCAGCCACCTAGCCATTACTGTCACCCCTTCTGGCACCACCACTAGCCCCCCAGCCAGCAGCAGCAACAGCAGCAGCACCACGGCCAGCTCCCCCCAAAAGGCATCGTAGCCCTCCAGGTAAGTCTTTTTTATCAATACTGTATTAGTAGAAAGAAAAAAAATCACACAGTAGGATATCAAGAATTTGAATACTGACTTATAATGTGTTAGTTTATTTTTTATTGTATGTACAAAATAATATTTCTCCAAATTTATCCTTGGTGTTCATTCAGAGTTAGAGATGTACTTGTCCAGCAGCAGGAGCTAACTTCTACTGTTCAGAAGCGAGTCACAGTGGTGCAGGAACATCAACACTTCAATCAGGGCTTCCTGCAGACACTGCAACAGATTGCAGCATCTCAGCAGCAAGTTGCTGTTTTGAAACGGCAATCTGTTTATATACAAACACAGGTGCTGGAATCTTTGCAGCAGCTTGCAGCAAAGCAAGTAGAATAGTTCATCTCTATTTTCCTGCTAACTCACTCCTCTGATCTTGCTGACTATACAACACTTGCTTCTTTCTTTCACCCTTTTCTGTCCTCTCTCTTGACCCTGTTTGAGGACTGGTATTTTGAGTGGACATTAATCATTTGTTTTGCTTTATTTTATATGTTACCTTGAGTAACTTTATTTCTCTTACATTATATAAATCAGTTAACAAAAAGACTCTTAAATTGTGTGTGTGTGTGTGTGTGTGTGTGTGTGTGTGTGTGTGTGTG
>CM035178.1:3970472-3981797 GCA_020233015.1 Callinectes sapidus | reverse complement strand
AATAATAATAATAATAATAATAACAACAACAATAATAATAATAATAATAATAATAATAATAATAATAATAATAATAATAATAATAATAATAATAATAATAGACGGTTTATTAGAATGCAGCTTATAATTGTTTGCTGAAAATCTAGAAGTCAACATACAGATACTTCTTATGTACTGACATTCACACACCTTAAGTCTACCCGGTCGCATCTGACAACTTGATGAGTGTGTGTGTGTGTGTGTGTGTGTGTGTGTGTGTGTGTGTGTGTGTGTGTGTGTGAGTAAGTAAGTAAGTAAGTAAGTAAGTAAGTAAGTAAGTAAGTGAGTGAGTGGGTGAGTGAATGAGTGAGTGAGTGGGTGAGTGAGTGAGTGAGTGAGTGAGTGAGTGAGTGAGAGAGTAAGAATATTGCCACAATTAAACATATATACACAAATACATATATCTAATAATAGATATACGCAAGACGTGTAGACCTAGAGCTCCTTGACAGATACATTTTTCATTTCAAATATCAAAGTTCAGCTATGAGTTATAGTAATAAGGGACTATACAAGTATGAATATAAATAAATGAGTCAAAAAAAGCATGCAATCGTCAAATAGATAATAATGACAAATTTGTAGTACAATAATAATAACAGTAAGCATAACAAGAATAGGAATAACAATATCAATAATAACAACAATAACAATAATACTAATAATAATATTAATGACAATGAGCTTACAAATTTTGGAGAGAAAACACATAATTCTTTATTTTCTTTTTAGATTGATTAATGTTTCCAGCATTGTAAATGTTTTTTTTTTTTATATCAATAGGTAAGGCATTCCATATCTGTGGGCCAAAATAAAAGATACTATTTTTAATTAGAATTGTACGCTATTACTGACAAACTAAATTATAACTATTATTTCTGGTGCAGCAGCAACAGTGCCAGCAAGTCTCTGTCCATCATGACCTTAGAGGTGAGAGCCGACTGTGGCCAGAGAGATCACTACTTTAACAGGAGGAGGAGGAGCAGCCTTCTCCTTTCTTCAGTCTTGTGTAGGAGGAGGAGGAGGAGCTCATCTTCTCTTCTTTCTTCAGTCTTGTGTAGCAGGAGGAGGAAGAGGATCAGTCTACTCTTCTTTCTTCAGTCTTGTTTAGGAGGAGGAGGAGGAGGAGGAGGAGGAGGAGGAGGAGGAGGAGTTTATCTTCTCTTCTTTCTTCAGTCTTGTGTAGCAGGAGGAGGAAGAGGATCACTTTTCTCTTTTTTCTTCAGTCTTGTTTAGGAGGAGGAGGAGGAGGAGGAGGAGGATGAGGAGGAGGAGCTCGTGTTCTCTCTTTTCTTCAGTCTTGTTTAGGAGGAGCAAAAGGAGCAGTCTCCTCTCTTCTTTCTCAGTCTTGTTTAAGAGGAGGAGGAGCAGTCTTCTCTCTTCTTTCTTCTGTCTTGTGTAGGAGGAGGAGGAGGAGGAGTTCGTGTTCTCTTCTTTCTTCAGTCTTGTTTAGGAGGAGGAGGAGGAGGAGGAGGAGGAGGAGGAGCTCGTGTTCTCTTCTTTCTTCAGTCTTGTTTAGGATGAGGAGGAGGAGGCGGAGCTCGTGTTCTCTTCTTTCTTCAGTCTCCTCTCTTCTTTCCTCAGTCTTGTGTAGGAGGAGGAGGAGGAACAGTCTTCTCCCTTGATCTTGATGCTACAGGTGGCTAAGGATCGGCAATTCCTGTAGAAACAAAAAACAAGTAGAAAAAAAGCAGTATCTTGCACACTAATTTTCCCTACATCTGGCACACATTTTCTTTAGAAATTCCTTCACCGCTTTAATCATCTTTTCATCCGTCTCTCTGCACAGTCCCAGCAGCAACACCATCCATTCCCTTCCTGCCTTTTCCACTCTTTCATCCCCAACTATGCCCTAATTCAGTCAGAATCACTTGCATCATCTCCATCCTGTCTCTTTCATACTTTTCCCACTCTAGTACCACATGCTCCTCTCCCATGTCACACATCTGGTACACTTTGCTGTGGGATTCAGACCATCTATAATTTCTCTCATTCACATCCATCCACTGTGCCCTGCTCGGAAGAGAAGGTCACCACCCAGGCTACCATCATACCACCTGTCATACATTGGCACTTCTTTCTCTTTGTACCATTAAACAGTACTCTTTCCTTCCATGCCATTCTTCCATATATTCAGTCCCACACACTTCCCTTCTCTGTCTATCTCACTCTTCCATTTCCTCACATCACATTCAGCTCCCACTCTACCTCCACTTATCACAATCCATTCACGTTCATCTTGGTTTCTCCCAGGCATCCTCATACCCCACACCATTTGCAATCCGTTCCTCACTGTCATTCTTATGCATCTCTTCCTCCATTTATTTCCACTTTCATTCCACAGATACACCTTTCTTTCTTTTCTTTCATCATCCATTCTTTCCATCCTAATCTTATACCTGAGTGTTGATTTAACTAACCTTTCCCTAAAAGTACTCCAACCCATGTCACCTCTCAAAGCTTCTACTGCTGTGTACCTTGGTGCATTCATTGCCATCCTAGCTACTCTATTCTGCCCCACTTCTAGCCTGTCAATCTCACTTTCGTTCCATGCCATACATTATGCTTGGTACAGCCACACTCTTCCATAATTCTCTCAGCACAGCATATTTACTCGCTCTCATCCTTGCTGCACTCCCTAATCTTCCAACCCATTGGTTAGCCAAGCTTAACTTCTCATTTTTTGCCTTTTTACACCCATTTGGACTCATCCACATCCCCAGGTACTTATATTCTATCACCTAATTCAGCTCATTTTCTCCTATTCTCCATACTGCATTGCTTACGTCTTCTGACCTATTCACAATCATTATCTTATTTTTCTCACTACTAAACCTGACTAAACCTAACTCCATAGCTATCCACTAAAGTAAACTTTGCAACTCATCTGCTGATTCACTCATAACCACTACATCATCCCCATACAGTAGCACACCTATCCTGTCATTCCCCACTCTTACACCTGCATTCATTCTTCTCATTCTCGCTGTTAACTCCTCTCTATACGAGCTGAAAAGGGTTGATGACAATATGCATCCTTGTGTAACTTCTCTCTCACCCAGTCTGTTTCAATATCTCCTAATCTGCATTTAGCTCGTGTCAACATACATGCTACGCACTATGTTGGTTATCTTCGCACTCAACCCAATCTTTCCGAAGACTTTACCAAGCATTTCCCTATCCACCCTATCATATGCTTTCTCTAAATCTAGAAAGCCTAAATATAGTTTACCTCCTTCCATTCTTCTCTTCACAATCATTTCACTCACCACAAACATATTATCCTCAGCTCTCCTGTCCACACGGGAATCTTTCTGCTGCTCACGTAACACTCCCGCTTGTCCAATCCATTTACACAGCACTGCATTGAACACTTTACCCCCCCTGTATTCACTAATGCAATCGGCCTGTAGTTCTTCAACTCATTCATACTCTTATATCCTCCCTTGTGCAACAGTCATCCTATATTCATTCCACATTCTTGGCACTCTCTCCTCCTCCCATACCTGGTTAAATAGCTCAGTCATCCTATCAATCACAACCTCTTCACCACTTTTATACATTTCATATGGAGTTACATCTAGGCCTGCTGCCTTCCAAATAATTTGCCTTCTCACACATTTCTCCACCTCCTCCCTGCTGATTCTCTCGTTCCTTTAATCTGCATTCTTCCTTTCCAGTGTCACACATCCTTCTCTCACCTCGGATACTTCACCTACTCCTCCAATTTCTACCCAGAACTCTTTAACCACTCTTCTTATGTCCTTTATGTCTGTCACCAGTGCCCCATTCACCCTTAGGCTCTCTGCATTCTCACTGTCAAGCATCCACTCACCCCTCACAAATCTGTGCCATTCTCGACCACCTTCCACGCCTTTCTCTCTCAGGGACTGAATCACATTTCTCTCATACCTAACTTTAGCATTCATTATCTTTCGTTTCACCACTCGCTGCTGGCTCACATATGCTGTCCATGCATTCTGGTACTAACTTGCAGCCTTCTCACTCTCATTCCTTGTCTTTCTCAATTGCCTGCATACCCTATTCAGTCTCTTTCTCTCTCTTCTGGCATCCTCGATCTCCTCATTCCATCACAGCTTGCATGCACGCTTTCTGGCAAAAATACTCACCTAACCTATCTAATTGACTGACTGCTGCGTTCTTTACATTCTCGACAAATCTATCATTCATCTCGTCCACACCATTCAAACGTTCATTCTCCCAGCTTCTTTCACTCAAGTCTATCTGGAAATTCTCCCATACTACATCTCTCAAACGCCACTTTCTCCTCTTAGTGTTTGCAGTCTTTTCCTCTCTTCCATACAGCTTACACTCAAGCACCAGCACGTTATTGTCCGAGACAATGTCAATCGTTCCATCTTCATCAATCCACAAGCGGTCAACAATCTCACGCATTCTCCCATTCACTAGAGCATAGTCAATCGCTGACTCCTCTGGTTCCTAGCACACCACGTTACATGTCCTTCTGCCAGGGTCTCATTTACATTCTCCAAGTCCATCTCATTCCCAAACTCATCAACCATGTCACCATTCCTATTCATTTGTTCACCTAAAATACATACATGAGCATTCATGTAGGCCCAAGTAAGTCTTGTTCTTGATGCTACAGGTGGTTCAGCATCGCTCCAGTAGAGACAGCAGGCTTTTGGATTGGCATTCACTCATGTACAGGACAATCAATATTTTTTTTTTTTTTTAAACTGCAATATCTTGTACATCTAAGTTTCTCTCATTCACATTTGCACACTGCCCTAGCTCAGAAGAGAAGATACCACCCAGCAGACTACCATCATACCACCTCTAATACAGCGGGGCTTCTTTCTCCTTGTACTATCATTCCATAGTAGTACTCTTTCATTCTGTACCATTCTTCCATATATTCAGCCCCACACACTTCACCTCTCTGTTTATCTCACTCTTCCATTTCCTCACATCCTACTCAGCCTTCTCTTACACAATCCACTCACACTTGTTTTAACTCCTTGATGTCTGCCGATCTCGTCATCCACACCACTTGCAAATCACTCCTCTCTGTCATTCTCATGTATCTCTTCCTCCATTTGCTTCCACTTGTATTCCACAGATACAAACTTTCTCGCTATTCCACAGATACAAACTTTCTCGCTATTCATTCATCATTCATTCTTTCCAACTTGAACTTGTAACAAAGTGTAGCTTTTATTAGTCTTTCCCTAGAAATGCTCCATTCCATATCACCTCTCAGAGCTTCTACTGCTGTATACATTGATGCATTCAGTGCCACCCTAACTACTCTATTTTGCCACACTTGTATCTTGTCAATCTCATTTTTGTTCCAAGCAATCACATCCATACCATACATTACACTAAGTACAGCCACTTTCTTCCACACTTTACTCAGCACATCATACTTACTTGCTCTCATCCCTGGTGCACTCTCCAATCGACTTACCCACGGGTTTACCAAGCTTATTCTTTACTTCTTCACACCCATTCAGACTCACCCACATCTCCAAATACTTATATTCTTGCACCTGCTTCAATTCATTCTCTCCAATTCTCCATGTTGCATTGCTTTTGTCATCAGACCTATTCACAGTCATTACCTTCCTTTTCTCATTACTAGACCTAATTCCAAAGTCTCTTCCACAACAACCAAAACATCTTTTAACTCGTCTGCTGATTCACTCATGACCACTACATCATCTGCATATAGCATACATATCTTACCATTCCCCACTCTTACTCCTGTTTTCATTCTTCTCATTCTGGCTGCTAACTCCTCTGTATACAAGCTGAAAAGGGTTGATGACAACACACATCCTTGCCCAGCTCCTCTCTCATCCTTAACCCAGTCTATTTCTGTATCTCTTTGTCTGTATTTACATAATCCATGTCAACATATATGCTACAAGCATGTTGATTGTCTTTGCACTTAATCCAATCTTTCCTTAGACTCTGCCAAGCAATTCTCTATACAAGCTTTTGTATGCCTTCTCTATATGTAGAAAACCTATGTATAATTTACCTCCATCCTTTTTTTCTTCTCAATCACTTCATTCATAACAAACATCACATTATCCTTAGCTCTCCTATCTACACGGATTCTGTTCTACACCTAACACTCCATATTCTTGGCAGTCCCTCCTCCTCCTACACCTGGTTAATTATCTCAGCCATCCTGTCAATCATGACCTCCCCACTATTTTTGTACAATTCATATGCTATCCCATCTCGACCTGCTGACTTTCTTCTGCTTTTCACAGTGACATTTTCTCCACCTCTTCTCAGCTAATTTTCTCATTCAGTCTATCTACATCCTTCTCTCACACCAAGCACCTCACCTACACCACCTGCTTCTTCCCATAACTGTCTGATTCCTTCCTTCTCTGTTATAAATTCATTAAACACTTTTGGACTCTCCACACACTTACAAACTTGCAAGTAACAAAACATTGGATATCCCTTTTGATATAAGTTATGGGAAGGAAAAACAAACAATAGCTACTATATACATTGTATAATGATGATGCCACCCAAGTGTACTACCACTTGAGATTAAAGGTGGTGGCTTTCAGGTACTACTATTAAGTAAACTTCTTTCCACATTCAAGACACTCATAATTTCTATCACCACTGTATGTCAGAGTGTGTGTGGTGAGACTACTCTTTGTGGTAAATTTGTGGTGAGATCACACTTAGGGGTGAAATTTTCCACATTTCATACACTCATCATATATAACACCACAGTTTGTCAGGGTGTGTTCGGTGAGATCAGACTCTGTGGTGAATTTCATTTCACATGTCAGACACTCATAATTTCTGACACCATTGTGTGTCAGGGTGTGTTGTGTAAACTCTTGTCTGGATGTAAAAGTTTTATCACACTGCTGACACCCAAACTTTCTCTCTCCTTTGTGGTCAGAACTGCCTGCCTCACGGTCATTCTTGCCACCTGGCCAGGACCCCCCGACACCTGAGGTAGACTGCTGCTGCTGCTGCTCACTCATGCTGCTGGCCAGCCTCACACATTCACTGCAGCACTGCTGTCAGTAGCACACGTTACGGCCAGTTCAACAGGAACCCTCGGGGAAGCTGGCCGGAGTGAGTCACATCAGAGCCCAGCGGGACACCCGGCCTGGACACCTGCAACAATAGTAGTGGTGAGGACACAGAGAGCCACTGGCCACAGGCCAGGGCCAACAATAGTTCTCAGGAAGAAAGGACCACTTGACTGCCAGACCCCACAGTGAATGAAAAGGAGAAAAATCAAACTTAAGAGAATAAAAATGCTAGCACAATGTGATACATGCTTCCATGGCAAAAAAGAAAAAAGGGAAAAGTAAAAGCAATGCCAAGTAGCAGTGGCATACCTGGAACCAGGCCGTTAATCCAGTTTTTCCCAGCAACACGAAGATAGAATCCGACTTAGTGACTGGGATGGTGGCTACTGTAGATTTCACAATACAATACAGTTGACTTTAGAGTAACGCTTTTTTTTTCCTATTTCATTTAATGCTGCGTAATACCTATATGGGGGGATATGATTAATAGTGCTCCTTTTTCGATTTAACGCAGCCACGCTCACCTGCTGACTTACACCGCGTAGTGTGGTGGTTAGCATGCTCGGCTCACAACCGAGAGGGCCCGGGTGCGAATACCGGTTGTGGCGAGGCAAATGTGCAAGCCTCTTAATGTGTATCTAGCCCCTGTTCACCCACACAGCAGCAAGTAGGTACGGGACGTAACTCGAGGAGTTGTGGCCTCGCTGTCCCGGTGTGTAGTGTGTGATGTGGTTTCAGCCCTACCCGAAGATCAGTCTATGAGCTCTGAGCTCGCTCCGTAGGGAAAAAGCTGCCTCGGTGACCAGCAGGCGACCGCAACAGTGAATTAGTGAACTAAATAACACAATTTTTAATAACGCTAAGTCTCTAGTAACGTAACTATTGCGTTATTCAAGAGACAACTGCATATGTCAAGAGATCTACACCTTTTTTCTCCCCGTGTACCCCTTCTTGTACTTTTAACCTAAAAACATTATTTGATCAGTTAAAACACCACAAAACACCCTATAACACACTCTAACTCTTCTAATAACCCCTCACCTTAATCTAACCTCTCTAACAGACCCTTCTAAACACCCCTAACTTAACTTTCAATTAAAAGATATTAAAACACTACAAACACTTTTCCCTCAGTTTGCTTTGTCTTCCATATTAATTAACAACCTACTCCAAACACCTATTGTCTTAACTCGGCCATCTAAAAACTGTTCAATATACTCTTTTTAATTATTTTTTTTTTATCTTTATGGTTGATATTTGTCAAGATTTCGTTGTTTTAGGACTGTGTTATGGTGTACATCGCAGTGAAAGAGTTAAAACACCCTTTACCCAAGAAGACACAGAATATACGGAAAATTATACCTTCCCTCTCTAACAACATGACAGTCGTAGTTCTAGTTCTCTGCTGACCAATAATCTTCTGACCTCCATATACTTTTCCTAAAGTCAATAAAAGCGTCTCATCACACAAAAACTTATGGTAAGAATGAAAATGCATCCCAGCATCTGTTTTCACTGCAAAATAAAGAAACTATCACCAACTCCCTAGAAGGTACAATAATATCACTTATATACAGATTTATATCCTGACTTGCTTTTACCCTACAATATTATATAAATATAAATCGTTCAGGTAAAAATAAACTTATAGATTTATTTTCAGTCAAAAGAGAAGGTTAATCTGCAATGATATGGTATACATATATATTACATACTGTGATTAATGCTTACAAAGGTTATACTATAGTACTATTAGCTTAGGATGCCATGTAATTAATGTATCTGGACTAAACTTTTCTTTCCTGACACTGGGTACCAATCAAACTGTAATAGTACTAGTGCGTACATATATTGATATGTTATATGTACTGGTTAGGTAAAGATGTATCTATCATGTATCTATTTTGTGAGAGGCTTTTGCCTTTTCGACTGCAATGCTGTATGGATATAGTACATCACTTAGCTAAAAGTTTATGTACTTAAACATTTGTTGGCTGACTAAAAGCTAGCAGTTTAGTGTTTCTTTTTTATTTTATTTTATTTTATTTTTTTATTTTTTTTTTTTTTACCTTCTGCTTCCCTATTTCACTTAGGGAAGTGATGAGTAACACAAGTCAAAGAAGTTTTATCATCATGTTACAGTATATATCTATTATCATCTACTGAGAAGAGCAAGTGACATCTTGATTAACTTGTCCCCATAAGATAACAGGATTGATTCTACCAA
This sequence comes from Callinectes sapidus, assembly GCA_020233015.1. Taxonomy (NCBI): domain Eukaryota; kingdom Metazoa; phylum Arthropoda; class Malacostraca; order Decapoda; family Portunidae; genus Callinectes; species Callinectes sapidus. The sequence continues at coordinate 3,972,467 of CM035178.1, read as the reverse complement.
TTCCATTTACCACCGCCTGTAACTGTGATGCTATTCAGTTTCCGCGAATGGTGGTGGTGGTATGGTAGACTTCACTAATAATTGTATATGTATTTTGTATTTTGTTTAGTAGAAAATTTGTAGAGCGCAAGTCGATGTTCATTTGTTAACGCGTAGCCCGGGTGTTAAGTTGGCGGGCGGCGGGGTTTTGGGTCAGCAGCTGTGGTGACACCCGGGTGGTGTCATGGTTTTGTGCTACGTATGTGAATACATTAAGGTATGTTACTGGTTATCACTTGTATAAGTTTGTCAGGGATTTGAGTTGAGAGTCACAAATGTGAGTTGTAAATGTTGGATTATCCATAACCATACGTGTGCTAGTAACACACGTCATAACGGTCATTACTTAGTGCGTCGTACAGTGTGTATATAAGGGTGTTGTTTCAGTTCACTGTTTTTTGGTGCTGCATGCCACTTAAGACTGCCAGATGTGGAGGGTGTGGGCAATGCAGCATTGATTTATGGATCATCTGCTGGGTACCAGAGAGGAGGCATTGTTGTGAGTGGCATTTATGTTATGTTCTTTTCGGGGCTTAGGTTAAGGATAATTATATCTATACATATATTTGTGTTGGTACGTTGATGATGATTATGCTTGTGCTGTAACGATAATGATTTAAGTTAGGGGTTATTATGTTACTGCGGTAATTATTGTTGTTTTGGGCATGATTGGATAACTATGTATACGATTTGATATATCTCATAGGTATATTTTGTGATATGGCAGGGTTGTTTGTCAATTATGTGACTTTATATATCATTAAATGCATGGATGTTCATTATAGTGTTACCGACAGGTCGAAATTATACTATTTTACGGCAAGCTGAGTTTACATCTGGTACCTGAGCAACATTCACTATTTCCACATTATTTACTCATTACAGCAGTCATGGCGTGTACAGTGGCACAGTGTGGCACCATAAAGGTTCAGGCACTGGTTGGCGCTAGCCACACCACCCTCCGATACTTCCATTAATAATCAAGAATAATATTATAACACGGAATACATTTAGACCCATTTAACTGGTTGATTGATACTGGTCATCATCTTACGTAGGTACCTGCCATTACCTCATCCCTCACACGTCCCGTCGCCTCTTTCTTGCTGTAATATATTGTCAAGTCATGCTACAGTAATATACCACCATTAACTTACCTGATAATTATTACGTGCTGGCGGAGATGAACACAGAATCAATCGTACGGCGCGGCGGTTCCCTTCTCTGGGTGAAGCAAATGGCGTCCCTTTGTCCTGCAGCAGCTTCTCCTTCCCATTTAGCCGCGTTGCAGTGAGGGGGATGATGCCTGAAAACACCAGATTTTGTCATTCTTGTTGAAAAATAAGTACTTTTGGGGGCAAGGTGTACAAGCTTACAAAGGTGTATCATTGCACATTAATGCTTCTGAAATCTAAGTCAATTAATTTCATGATAACTGATGGCATATGGCATTGTTTGAGCTTCTATTCATAATTTCAGGTGATCAGGGACAGGGAGCGCAGGTGTTGTTGGTTGGTAAGCGTCGCTACGCTGGCTGAGTCTCAAAACATTTGTTTGTTTACTACTACAATGGCATCACCCCGTGCTAAGGTAAGGTTTACTGTGTTTTTTACTCATATTTAGCAATGATATTATTCATTGACATTAACTATAATATATAGGTACATATTGAGTAATGTTTCAGGCAACTAAAGTGTTTATCATTCCGAAATATTTTCTATGAAATAAGTAGGCCACGCTACTCTTCATTGGGCTACGATACTGGCGCCGCGAGACCCTTGATTTATTGGCCTTGTTTGAAGCTTATAGATCATTATAATTGCTGCTTTCCAAACCAGAGAAATATTATAGATATATTCTGTATGGATACAAGGATGGTGTTAACCTCACTGAGTGAATGGATCAGCAGAGGTGGTCCACAAGATGCCCTTGCTTCACCACATGACAGTAGACTCC
>CM035178.1:3959087-3970372 GCA_020233015.1 Callinectes sapidus | reverse complement strand
ACACGCACACACACACACAAACACATGAGAATCCTTTTTTAATTGACTTTTATAATGTAACAGAAATAAAGTAACTCAAGGTAAAATATAAAATAAAGCAAAACAAATGTTAAAGGTCCACTCAAAATACCAGTCCTCAAACAGGGTCAAGAGAGAGGACAGAAAAGGGTGAAAGAAAGAAGCAAGTGTTGTATTGTCAGCAAGATCAGAGGAGTGAGTTAGTAGGAAAATAGAGATGAACTATTCTACTTGCTTTGCTGCAAGCTGCTGCAAAGATTCCAGCACCTGTGTTTGTATATCAACAGATTGCCGTTGCAAAACAGCAATTTGCTGCTGAGATGCTGTAATCTGTTGCAGTGTCTACAGTAAGCCCTGATTGAAGTGTTGATGTTCCTGCACCACTGTGACTCGCTTCTGAACAGAAGAAGTTAGCTCTTGCTGCTAGACAAGTACATCTCTTAGTACGTCTAACTCTGAATGAACACCAAGGATAAATTTGAAGAAATATTATTTTGTACATACAATAAAAAATAAACTAACACATTATAAGTCAATATTCAAATTCTTGCTATCCTACTGTGTGATTTTGTTTCTTTCTACTAATAAAGTTTTGATAAAAAAGACTTACCTGGAGGGCTACGATGCCTTTTGGGGGGAGCTGGCCGTGGTGCTGCTGCTGTTGCTGCTGCTGGCTGGGGCTAGTGGTGGTGCCAGAAGGGGTGACAGTAATGGCTAGGTGGCTGATGGTGGTACTGCTGCTGGCATGGAGGCTGGTGGTGGGGGTGATGGTGCTGCTACTAGCTGGGGTTCTGGTGGTGGTGGTGGTAGTGCCTGCATGGGAGCTGGTGGTGGTGAAGGTGCTGCTGCAAGCTAGGGGGCTGGTGATGGTGGTGCCTGCAGGGCTAATGTACAAATAAAAGGCATTTAATTACCATATTAGTTGACTGAAATAAATGTACACTTGAAAAACATGGCACATACATACATGTAGTGTATGTATAATTGAATACATGTTAGCATGGAACAAGTGGCTTAGTTATTTACCATTGAGAGAAACACCATCAATACTAGCACTTCTGCTTGTTGATGGTAAAGGACCAGCAGATAAATCTGAAAAATAGAATAAATTAGTTGAATAAGTGAAAAATGCACAAATAAGTTCTACAATACTACTGGCTAAATATATAGTGGTATTTTGTGAGTGCTATTTATTGTTATAATTTTTGAAATTTATTTCAATGATCAGGCAACAAATGTTTATGTTTATAATATGGAGCAAATGTAAAATACTGTAACTCAAGTAAAAAATGGTAGTGATTTTTCTTTTCTTATTTTTCTTTACTTACTCAATGGTGTGCCTTGGCCTTCATTCCAGGGAGGTAAGGGTCGGAGGCCTTAGAGGTGAGACAGCCTACCTCTCCTGGATGAGGGTCAGCAAGCAGCTGGTACCTTTACTTCCCAACAAGAAGTGCCTGTAAATTTGTATATAAAGTTACTCTTTAAAATTTCAACATTCAATTAAAGATTGCGTAATATGGTGAACTCAGTTACACAATAACGTTTCCTACTCATAAAAAAAAAAAGCTCCACTCTTGCCTAGGGTTTCTGAAAATGTTTCATTGCTCTTCTGTCAGCTTACATGTTACGTTAATATATGCACGTTCAGCACAAATTTACTCGGATGTGCTGTACATTACACTGAACAATACTACTACTACTACTACTACTAATAATAATAATAATAATAATAATAATAATAAATAATAATAATAATAATAATAATAATAATAATAATAATAATAATAATAATAATAATGGAGTCTACTGTCATGTGGTGAAGCAAGGGCATCTTGTGGACCACCTCTGCTGATCCATTCATCAGTATGAGTTTAACACCATCCTTGTATCCATACAGAATATATCTATATTATTTCTCTGGTGTGGAAAGCAGCAATTATAATTATCTATAAGCTTCAAACAAGGCCAATAAATCAAGGGTCTCGCGTCGCGTCGCCTGTATCGTAGCCCAGTGAGTGGCGTGACCTACTTATTTCATAGAAAATATTTCGGAATGGTAAACATTTAAGTTGCCTGAAACATTGCTATGTACCTATATATTCTAGTTAATGTCAATGAATAAGATCATTGCTAAATATGAGTAAAAAACAAAGTAATCCTTACCTTAGCACGGGGTGATGCCATTGTAGTAGTAAACAAACAAATGTTTTGAGACTCAGCCAGCGTAGCGATGCTTACCAACCAACAACAACACCTGCGCTCCCTGTCCCTGATCACCTGAAATTATGAATAGAAGCTCAAACAATGCCATATGCCATCAGTTATCATGAAATTAATTGACTTAGATTTCAGAAGCATTAATGTGCAATGATACACCTTTGTAAGCTTGTACACCTTGCCCCAAAAGTACTTATTTTTCAACAAGAATGACAAAATCTGGTGCTTTCTGGCATTACCCCCCTCACTGCAACGCGGCTAACTGGGAAGGAGACGCTGCAGCAGGAGAAAGGGACGCCATTTGCTTCACCCAGAGAGGGGAACCGCCGCGCCGTACGATTGATTGTGTTTATCTCCGCCAGCACGTAATAATTATCAGGTAAGTTAATGGTGGTATATTACTGTAGCATGACTTGACAATATATTACAGCAAGAAGGAGGCGACAGGACGTGTGAGGGATGAGGTAATGGCAGGTACCTAGGTAAGATGATGACTAGTATATTAAGTTCAATGGGTCTAAATGTATTCCGTGTTATAAATTTATTCTTGATTATTAATGGAAGTATCGGAGGGTGGTGTGGCTAGCGCCAACCAGTGCCTGAACCTTTATAGTGCCACACTGTGCCACTGTACACGCCATGACACTGCTGTAATGAGGAAATAGTGAAGTCTACCATACCACCACCACCATTCGCGGAAACTGAATAGCATCACAGTTACAGGCTGTGTTAAATGGAATTCGTAGAATCTATCCTATTATCTTATGGGGACAATTTTTTTCCAGATGTCACTTGCTCTTTTCAGCAGATGATAATATATATATACTGTAACATGATGATAAAACTTGTTTGACTTGTGTTACTCATCACTTCCCTAAGTGAAACAGGGAAGCAGAAGGTAAAAAAAAAAAAAAAAAAAAAAAAGGTTAAAAAAAGAAACACCAAACTGCTAGCTTTTAGTCAGCCAACAAATGTGTATGTACATAAACTTTTAGCTAAGTGATGTACTATATCCATACAGCATTGCAGTCGAAAAGGCGAAAGCCTCTCACAAAATAGATATATGATAGATTCATCTTTGCCTAATCAGTACATATAACATATCAGTATATGTACGCACTAGTACTATTACAGTTTGATTGGTACATAGTGTCAGGAAAGAAAAGTTTAGTCCAGATACATTAATTACATGGCATCCTAAGCTAATAGTACTATAGTATAACCTTTGTAAGCATTAATCACAGTATGTAATATATCTGTATACCATATCATTGCAGATTAACCTTCTCTTTTGACTGAAAATAAATCTTTAAGTTTATTTTTACCTGAACGATTTATATCTATATAATATTGTAGGGTAAAAGCAAGTCAGGAAATAGATCTGTAAGTGATATTATTGTACCTTCTAGGGAGTTGGTGATAGTTTCTTTATTTTGCAGTGAAAACAGATGCTGGGATGCATTTTCATTCTTACCATAAGTTTGGCCAGCAGAGAACTAAAACTATGACTGTCATGTTAGAGAGGGAAGGTATAATTGCCCGTATATCTGTGTGTCTTTTTGGTGAAGGGGTGTTTTCTCTTTCACTGCGATGTACACCATAACACAGTCCTAAAACAACGAAATCTTGACAAATATCAACCATAAAGATAAAAAAAAATAATTAAAAAGAGTATATTGAACAGTTTTTAGATGATAGAATGCTTTGAGATGGCCGAGTTGAGACAATAGGTGTTTGGAGTAGGTTGTTAATATGGAAGACAAAGCAAACTTTGAGAAGTGTTTGAAGTGTTTTAATATCTTTTAATGGAAGGTTAAGTTAGGGGTGTTTTGAAGGGTCTGTTAGAGAGGTTAGATTAAGGTGAGGGGTTATTAGAAGAGTTAGAGTGTGTTATAGGGTGTTTTGTGGTGTTTTAACTGATCAAATAATGTTTTTAGATTAAAACTACAAGAAGGGGTACACGGGGAGAAAAAAGGTGTAGATCTCTTGACATATGCAGTTGTCTCTTGAATAACGCAATGGTTACGCTACTAGAGACTTGGCGTTATTAAAAATTGTGTTATTTAGTTCACTAATTCACTGTTGCGGTCGCCTGCTGGTCACCGAGCCAGCCTTTTCCCTACGGAGCGAGCTCAGAGCTCATAGACTGATCTTCGGGTAGGGCTGAAACCACATCACACACTACACACCGGGACAGCGAGGCCACAACCCCTCGGGTTACGTCCCGTACCTACTTGCTGCTGTGTGGGTGAACAGGGGCTAGATACACATTAAGAGGCTGGCACATTTGCCTCGCCACACCCGGTATTCGCACCCGGGCCCTCTCGGTTGCGAGCCGAGCGTGCTAACCACCACACTACACGGTGTAAGTGAGCAGGTGAGCGTGGCTGCGTTGAATCGAAAAAGGAGCATAATTAATCATATCCGCCTATATAGGTATTACGCAGCATTAAATGAAATAGAAAAAAAAAGCGTTACTCTAAAGTCAACTGTATTGTATTGTGAAATCTACAGTAGCCGCCATCCTAGTCACTAAGTCGGATTTTATCTTCGTGTTGCTGGCAAAAACTGGATTACCGGCCTGGTTCCAGGTATGCCACTGCTACTTAGCATTGCTTTTATTTTTCCCCTTTTTTTTTTTTGCCATGGAAGCATGTATCACATTGTGATAGCATTTTTATTCTCTTAAGTTTGATTTCTCTCCTTTTCATTCACTGGGGGGTCTGGCAGTCAATTGGTCCTTTCTTCCTGAGAACTATTGTTGGTCCTGGCCTGTGGCCAGTGGCTCTCTGTGTCCTCACCACTACTATTGTTGCAGGTGTCCAGGCCGGGTGTCCCGCTGGGCTCTGATGTGACTCACTACGGCCAGCTTCCCCGAGGGTTCCTGTTGAACTGGCCGTAACGTGTGCTACTGACAGCAGTGCTGCAGTGAATGTGTGAGGCTGGCCAGCAGCATGAGTGAGCAGCAGCAGCAGCAGCAGTCTACCTCAGGTGTCGGGGGGTCCTGGCCAGGTGGCAAGAATGACCGTGAGGCAGGCAGTTCTGACCACAAAGGAGAGAGAAAGTTTGGGTGTCAGCAGTGTGATAAAACTTTTACATCCAGACAAGAGTTTACACAACACACCCTGACACACAATGGTGTCAGAAATTATGAGTGTCTGACATGTGGAATAAAATTCACCACAGAGTCTGATCTCACCGAACACACCCTGACAAACTGTGGTGTTATATATGATGAGTGTATGAAATATGGAAAATTTCACCCCTAAGTGTGATCTCACCACAAATTTACCACAAAGAGTAGTCTTACCACACACACTCTGACACTCAGTGGTGATAGAAATTATGAGTGTCTTGAATGTGGAAAGAAGTTTACTTAATAGTAGTACCTGAAAGCCACCACCTTTAATCTCAAGTGGTAGTACACTTGGGAGGCATCATCATTATACAATGTATACAGTAGCTATTGTTTGTTTTTCCTTCCCATGACTTATATCAAAAGGGATATTCAATGTTTTGTTACTTGCAAGTTTGTCAGTGTGTGGAGAGTCCAAAAGTGTTTAATGAATTTATAACAGAGAAGGAAGGAATCAAACAGTTCTGGGAAGAAGTAGGTGATGTAGGTGAGGTGCTTGGTGTGAGAGAAGGATGTAGATAGACTGAATGGCAAAATTAGCTGAGAAGAGGTGGAGAAAATTTCACTGTGAAAAGGCAGAAGAAAGTCAGCAGGTCGAGATGGGATAGCATATGAATTGTACAAAAATAGTGGGGAGGTCATGATTGACAGGATGGCCGAGATAATTAACCAGGTGTAGGAGGAAGAGAGACTGCCAAGAATATGGAGTGTTAGGTGTAGAACAGAATCCGTGTAGATAGGAGAGCTGAGGATAATGTGATGTTTGTTATGAATGAAGTGATTGAGAAGAAAAAAAAGGATGGAGGTAAGTTATACATAGGTTTTCAACATATAGAGAAGGCATACAACAGGTTGTATAGAGAATTGCTTGGCAGAGTCTAAGGAAAGATTGGATTGAGTGCAAAGACAATCAACATGCTTGTAGCATATATCTTGACATGGTAAGTAAATACAGACTAAGAGATACAGAAATAGACTGGGTGAAGAGTGAGAGAGGAGCTGGGCAAGGATGTATGTTGTCATCAACTCTTTTTAGCTTGTATACAGAGGCGTTAGCATTTAGAATGAGACGAATGAAAGCAGGAGTGAGAGTGGGGAATGGTAAGATATGTATGCTATATGCAGATGATGTAGTGGTCATGAGTGAATCAGCAGACGAGTTAAAAGACGTTTTGGTTGTTGTGGAGGAGACTTTGGAATTAGGTCTAGTAATGAGAAAAGGAAGGTAATGACTGTGCATAGGTCTGATGACAAAAGTAATGCAGCATGGAGAATTGGAGAGAATGAATTGAAGCAGGTGCAAGAATGTATAAGTATTTGGAGATGTGGGTGAGTCTGAATGGGTGTGAAAAATTAAGAATAAGCTTGGTAAACCCGTGGGTAAGTCGATTGGAGAGTGCACCAGGGATGAGAGCAAGTAAGTATGATGTGCTGAGAGAAGTGTGGAAGAAAGTGGCTGTACTTAGTGTAATGTATGGTATGGATGTGATTGCTTGGAACAAAAATGAGATTGACAAGATACAAGTGTGGCAAAATAGAGTAGTTAGGATGGCACTGAATGCATCAATGTATACAGCAGTAGAAGCTCTGAGAGGTGATATGGGATGGAGCATTTCTAGGGAAAGACTAATAAAAGCTACACTTTGTTACAAGTTCAAGTTGGAAAGAATGAATGATAATGAATAGCGAGAAAGTTTGTATCTGTGGAATAGCGAGAAAGCTTGTATCTGTGGAATAAGAGTGGAAGCAAATGGAGGAAGAGATACATGAGAATGACAGAGAGGAGTGATTTACAAGTGGTGTGGATGACGAGATCGGCAGACATCAAGGAGTTAAAACAAGTGTGAGTGGATTGTGTAAGAGAAGGCTGAGTAAGATGTGAGAAAATGGAAGAGTGAGATATACAGAGAGGTGAAGTGTGTGGGACTGAATAATTATATGGAAGAATGGTATAGAATAAAAGAGTACTACTATGGAATGACAGTACAAGGAGAAAGAAGCCCCGCTGTATGAGAGGTGGTATGATGGTAGCCTGCTGGGTGGTATCTTCTCTTCTGAGCTAGGGCACAGTGTGCAAATGTGAATGAGAGAAACTATTAGATGTACAAGACATTGCAGTTTTTTTTTATTGATTGTCCTGTACATGAGTGAATGCCAATCCAAAAGCCTGCTGTCTCTACTGGAGCGATGCTGAACCACCTGTAGCATCAAGAACAAGACTTACTTGGGCCTACATGAATCCTCATGTATGTATTTTAGGTGAACAAATGAATAGGAATGGTGACATGGTTGATGAGTTTGTGAATGAGATGGACTTGGAGAATGTAAATGAGACCCTGGCAGAAGGACATGTAACGTGGTGTGCTAGGAACCAGAGGAGTCAGCGATTGACTATGCTCTAGTTAATGGGAGAATGTGTGAGATTGTTGACCGCATGCGGATTGATGAGGATGGAACGTTTGACATTGTATCGGACCATAACGTGCTGGTGCTTGAGTGTAAGCTGTATGGAAGAGAGGGAAAGACTGCAAACACTAAGAGGAGAAAGTGGAGTTTGAGAGATGTAGTATGGGAGAATTTCCAGATCGACTTGAGTGAGAGAAGCTGGGAGAATGAACGTTTGAATGGTGGGGACGAGATGAATGATAGATTTGTCGAGAATGTAAAGAACGCAGCAGTCAGCCAATTAGATAGGTTAGGTGAGTATTTTTGCCAGAAAGCGTGCATGCAAGCTATGATGGAATGAGGAGATCGAGGATGCCAGAAGAGAGAGAAAAAGACTGAATAGGGTATGCAGGCAATTGAGAAAGACAAGGAATGAGAGTGAGAAGGCTGCAATTTAGTACCAGATGATGACAACACACATCCTTGCCCAGCTCCTCTCTCATCCTTAACCCAGTCTATTTCTGTATCTCTTAGTATGTATTTACATAATCCATGTCAACATATATGCTACAAGCATGTTGATTGTCTTTGCACTTAATCCAATCTTTCCTTAGACTCTGCCAAGCAATTCTCTATACAAGCTTTTGTATGCCTTCTCTATATGTAGAAAACCTATGTATAATTTACCTCCATCCTTTTTTTCTTCTCAATCACTTCATTCATAACAAACATCACATTATCCTTAGCTCTCCTATCTACACGGATTCTGTTCTACACCTAACACTCCATATTCTTGGCAGTCCCTCCTCCTCCTACACCTGGTTAATTATCTCAGCCATCCTGTCAATCATGACCTCCCCACTATTTTTGTACAATTCATATGCTATCCCATCTCGACCTGCTGACTTTCTTCTGGCTTTTCACAGCGACATTTTCTCCACCTCTTCTCAGCTAATTTTCTCATTCAGTCTATCTACATCCTTCTCTCACACCAAGCACCTCACCTACACCACCTGCTTCTTCCCAGAACTGTCTGATTCCTTCCTTCTCTGTTATAAATTCATTAAACACTTTTGGACTCTCCACACACTTACAAACTTGCAAGTAACAAAACATTGGATATCCCTTTTGATATAAGTCATGGGAAGGAAAAACAAACAATAGCTACTATATACATTGTATAATGATGATGCCACCCAAGTGTACTACCACTTGAGATTAAAGGTGGTGGCTTTCAGGTACTACTATTAAGTAAACTTCTTTCCACATTCAAGACACTCATAATTTCTATCACCACTGTATGTCAGAGTGTGTGTGGTGAGACTACTCTTTGTGGTAAATTTGTGGTGAGATCACACTTAGGGGTGAAATTTTCCACATTTCATACACTCATCATAACACCACAGTTTGTCAGGGTGTGTTCGGTGAGATCAGACTCTGTGGTGAATTTCATTTCACATGTCAGACACTCATAATTTCTGACACCATTGTGTGTCAGGGTGTGTTGTGTAAACTCTTGTCTGGATGTAAAAGTTTTATCACACTGCTGACACCCAAACTTTCTCTCTCCTTTGTGGTCAGAACTGCCTGCCTCACGGTCATTCTTGCCACCTGGCCAGGACCCCCCGACACCTGAGGTAGACTGCTGCTGCTGCTGCTCACTCATGCTGCTGGCCAGCCTCACACATTCACTGCAGCACTGCTGTCAGTAGCACACGTTACGGCCAGTTCAACAGGAACCCTCGGGGAAGCTGGCCGGAGTGAGTCACATCAGAGCCCAGCGGGACACCCGGCCTGGACACCTGCAACAATAGTAGTGGTGAGGACACAGAGAGCCACTGGCCACAGGCCAGGGCCAACAATAGTTCTCAGGAAGAAAGGACCACTTGACTGCCAGACCCCACAGTGAATGAAAAGGAGAAAAATCAAACTTAAGAGAATAAAAATGCTAGCACAATGTGATACATGCTTCCATGGCAAAAAAGAAAAAAGGGAAAAGTAAAAGCAATGCCAAGTAGCAGTGGCATACCTGGAACCAGGCCGTTAATCCAGTTTTTCCCAGCAACACGAAGATAGAATCCGACTTAGTGACTGGGATGGTGGCTACTGTAGATTTCACAATACAATACAGTTGACTTTAGAGTAACGCTTTTTTTTTCCTATTTCATTTAATGCTGCGTAATACCTATATGGGGGGATATGATTAATAGTGCTCCTTTTTCGATTTAACGCAGCCACGCTCACCTGCTGACTTACACCGCGTAGTGTGGTGGTTAGCATGCTCGGCTCACAACCGAGAGGGCCCGGGTGCGAATACCGGTTGTGGCGAGGCAAATGTGCAAGCCTCTTAATGTGTATCTAGCCCCTGTTCACCCACACAGCAGCAAGTAGGTACGGGACGTAACTCGAGGAGTTGTGGCCTCGCTGTCCCGGTGTGTAGTGTGTGATGTGGTTTCAGCCCTACCCGAAGATCAGTCTATGAGCTCTGAGCTCGCTCCGTAGGGAAAAAGCTGCCTCGGTGACCAGCAGGCGACCGCAACAGTGAATTAGTGAACTAAATAACACAATTTTTAATAACGCTAAGTCTCTAGTAACGTAACTATTGCGTTATTCAAGAGACAACTGCATATGTCAAGAGATCTACACCTTTTTTCTCCCCGTGTACCCCTTCTTGTACTTTTAACCTAAAAACATTATTTGATCAGTTAAAACACCACAAAACACCCTATAACACACTCTAACTCTTCTAATAACCCCTCACCTTAATCTAACCTCTCTAACAGACCCTTCTAAACATCCCTAACTTAACCTTCAATTAAAAGATATTAAAACACTACAAACACTTTTCCCTCAGTTTGCTTTGTCTTCCATATTAATTAACAACCTACTCCAAACACCTATTGTCTTAACTCGGCCATCTAAAAACTGTTCAATATACTCTTTTTAATTATTTTTTTTTTATCTTTATGGTTGATATTTGTCAAGATTTCGTTGTTTTAGGACTGTGTTATGGTGTACATCGCAGTGAAAGAGTTAAAACACCCTTTACCCAAGAAGACACAGAATATACGGAAAATTATACCTTCCCTCTCTAACAACATGACAGTCGTAGTTCTAGTTCTCTGCTGACCAATAATCTTCTGACCTCCATATACTTTTCCTAAAGTCAATAAAAGCGTCTCATCACACAAAAACTTATGGTAAGAATGAAAATGCATCCCAGCATCTGTTTTCACTGCAAAATAAAGAAACTATCACCAACTCCCTAGAAGGTACAATAATATCACTTATATACAGATTTATATCCTGACTTGCTTTTACCCTACAATATTATATAGATATATATCGTTCAGGTAAAAATAAACTTAAAGATTTATTTTCAGTCAAAAGAGAAGGTTAATCTGCAATTATATGGTATACAGATATATTACATACTGTGATTAATGCTTACAAAGGTTATACTATAGTACTATTAGCTTAGGATGCCATGTAATTAATGTATCTGGACTAAACTTTTCTTTCCTGACAC
>CM035178.1:3936434-3949752 GCA_020233015.1 Callinectes sapidus | reverse complement strand
TATTAATAAATAATAATAATAATAATAATAATAATAATAATAATAATAATAATAATAGACGGTTTATTTGAATGCAGCTTATAATTATTTGCTGAAAATCTACAAGTCAACATACAGATACTTCTTATGTACTGACATTCACACACCTTAAGTCTACCCGGTCGCATCTGACAACTTGATGTGTGTGTGTGTGTGTGTGTGTGTGTGTGTGTGTGTGTGTGTGTGTGTGTGTGTGTGTGTGTGTAAGTAAGTAAGTAAGTAAGTAAGTAAGTAAGTAAGTAAGTAAGTGAGTGAGTGGGTGAGTGAGTGAGTGGGTGAGTGAGTGAGTGAGTCAGTGAGTGAGTGAGTGAGAGAGTAAGAATATTGCCACAATTAAACATATATACACAAATACATATATCTAATAATAGATATACGTAAGACGTGTAGACCTAGCGCTCCTTGACAGATACATTTTTCATTTCAAATATCAAAGTTCAGCTATGAGTTATAGTAATAAGGGACTATACAAGTATGAATATAAATAAATGAGTCAAAAAAAGCATGCAATCGTCAAATAGATAATAATGACAAATTTGTAGTACAATAATAATAACAGTAAGCATAACAAGAATAGGAATAACAATATCAATAATAACAACAATAACAATAATACTAATAATAATATTAATAACAATGAGCTTACAAATTTTGGAGAGAAAACACATAATTCTTTATTTTCTTTTTAGATTGATTAATATTTCCAGCATTGTAAATTTTTTTTTTTTTTTTTTTTTTTATCAATAGGTAAGGCATTCCATATCTGTGGGCCAAAATAAAAGATACTATTTTTAAACAGAATATTACGCTATTGCTGACAAACTAAATTATAACTATTATTTCTGGTGCAGCAGCAACAGTGCCAGCAAGTCTCTGTCCATCATGACCTTAGAGGTGAGAGCCAACTGTGGCCAGAGAGATCACTACTTTAACAGGAGGAGGAGGAGCAGCCTTCTCCTTTCACAGTCTTGTGTAGGAGGAGGAGGAGGAGCTCATCTTCTCTTCTTTCTTCAGTCTTGTGTAGCAGGAGGAGGAAGAGGATCAGTCTTCTCTTCTTTCTTCGGTCTTGTTTAGGAGGAGGAGGAGGAGGAGGAGGAGCTCATCTTCTCTTCTTTCTTCAGTCTTGTGTAGCAGGAGGAGGAAGAGGATCAGTTTTCTCTTTTTTCTTCAGTCTTGTTTAGGAGGAGGAGGAGGAGCTCATCTTCTCTTCTTTCTTCAGTCTTGTGTAGCAGGAAGAGGAAGAGGATCAGTCTTCTCTTCTTTCTTCAGTCTTGTTTAGGAGGAGGAGGAGGAGGAGGAGGAGGAGCTCATCTTTTCTTCTTTCTTCAGTCTTGTGTAGCAGGAGGAGGAAGAGGATCAGTTTTCTCTTTTTTCTTCAGTCTTGTTTAGGAGGAGGAGGAGGAGCTCGTGTTCTCTATTTTCTTCAGTCTTGTTTAGGAGGAACAAAAGGAGCAGTCTCCTCTCTTCTTTCTTCAGTCTTGTTTAAGAGGAGGAGGAGGAGCAGTCTTCTCTCCTCTTTCTTCTGTCTCGTGTAGGAGGAGGAGGAGGAGGAGGAGGAGCTCGTGTTCTCTTCTTTCTTCAGTCTTGTTTAGGAGGAGGAGGAGGAGGAGGAGGAGCTCGTGTTCTCTTCTTTCTTCAGTCTTGTTTAGGAGGAGCAAGAGGAGCAGTCTCCTCTCTTCTTTCCTCAGTCTTGTGTAGGAGGAGGAGGAGCAGTCTTCTCCCTTGATCTTGATGCTACAGGTGGCTCAGGATCGGCAATTCCTGTAGAAACAAAAAACAAGTAGAAAAAAAGCAGTATCTTGCACACTAATTTTCCTTACATCTGGCACACATTTTCTTTAGAAACTCTTTCACCGCTTTAATCATCCTTTCATCCGTCTTTCTGCACAGTCCCAGCAGCAACACCATCCATTCCCTTCCTGCCTTTTCCACTCTTTCATCCCAACTATGCCCTAATTCAGTCAGAATCACTTGCATCATCTCCATCCTGTCTCTTTCATACTTTTCCCACTCTAGTACCACATGCTCCTCTCCCATGTCACACATCTGGTACACTTTGCTGTGGGATTCAGACCATCTATAATTTCTCTCATTCACATCCATCCACTGTGCCCTGCTCGGAAGAGAAGGTCACCACCCAGGCTACCATCATACCACCTGTCATACATTGGCACTTCTTTCTCTTTGTACCATTAAACAGTACTCTTTCCTTCCATGCCATTCTTCCATATATTCAGTCCCACACACTTCCCTTCTCTGTCTATCTCACTCTTCCATTTCCTCACATCACATTCAGCTCCCACTCTACCTCCACTTATCACAATCCATTCACGTTCATCTTGGTGTCTCCCAGGCATCCTCATCCCCCGTACCATTTGCAATCAGTTCCTCTCTGTCATTCTCATGCATCTCTTCCTCCATTTATTTCCACTTTCATTCCACAGATACACCTTTCCTTCTTATCTTTCATCATCCATTCTTTCCATCCTAATCTTATACCTGAGTGTTGATTTTACTAACCTTTCCCTAAAAGTACTCCAACCCATGTCACCTCTCAAAGCTTCTACTGCTGTGTACCTTGGTGCATTCATTGCCATCCTAGCTACTCTATTCTGCCCCACTTCTAGCCTGTCAATCTCACTTTCGTTCCATGCCATACATTATGCTTGGCACAGCCACACTCTTCCATAATTCTCTCAGCACAGCATATTTACTCGCTCTCATCCTTGCTGCACTCCCTAATCTTCCAACCCATTGGTTAGCCAAGCTTTACTTCTCATTCTTTGCCTTTTTACAACCATTTGGAGTCATCCACATCCCCAGGTACTTATATTCTATCACCTAATTCAGCTCATTTTCTCCTATTCTCCATACTGCATTGCTTACGTCTTCTGACCTATTCATAATCATTATCTTATTTTTCTCACTACTAAACCTGACTAAACCTAACTCCATAGCTATCCACTAAAGTAAACTTTGCAACTCATCTGCTGATTCACTCATAACCACTACATCATCCACATACAGTAGCACACCTATCCTGTCATTCCCCACTCTTACACCTGCATTCATTCTTCTCATTCTCGCTGTTAACTCCTCTGTATACGAGCTGAAAAGGGTTGGTGACAATATGTATTCTTGTGTAACTCCTCTCTCACCCAGTCTGTTTCAATATCTCCTAATCTGTATTTATCTCGTGTCAACATACATGCTACGCACTATGTTGGTTATCTTCGCACTCAACCCAATCTTTCCAAAGACTTTGCCTAGCATTTCCCTATCCACCCTATCATGTGCTTTCTCTAAATCTAGAGAGCCTAAATATAGTTTACCTCCATCCTTTCTTCTCTTCACAATCATTTCACTCACCACAAACATATTATCCTCAGCTCTCCTATCCACACGGGAACCTTTCTGCTCCTCACGTAACACTCCCGCTTGTCCAATCCATTTACACAGCACTGCATTGAACACTTTACCCCCCCCCCCTCTCCTGTATTCACTAATGCAATCGGCCTGTAGTTCTTCAACTCATTCATACTCTTATATCCTCCCTTGTGCAACAGTCACCCTACATTCATTCCACATTCTTGGCACTCTCTCCTCCTCCCATACCTGGTTAAATAGCTCAGTCATCCTATCAATCACAACCCCTTCACCACTTTTATACATTTCATATGGAATTCCATCTAGGCCTGCTGCCTTCCAAATAATTTGCCTTCTCACACATTTCTCCACCTCCTCCCTGCTGATTCTCTCGTTCAGTTAATCTGCATTCTTCCTTTCTAGTGTCACACATCCTTCTCTCACCTCAGATACTTCACCTACTCCTCCAGTTTCTTCCCATAACTCTTTAACCACTCTTCTCATGTCCTCTATGTCTGTCACCAGTGCCCCATTCACCCTTAGGCTCTCTGCATTCTCACTGTCAAGCATCCCCTCACCCCTCACAAATATGTGCCATTCTCTTCCACCTTCCACACGTTTCTCTCTCAGGGACTGAATCACATTTCTCTCGTACCTAACTTTAGCATTCATTATATTTCGTTTCACCACTCGCTGTTGGCTCATATATGCTGTCCATGCATTCTGGTACTAACTTGCAGCCTTCTCACTCTCATGCCTTGTCTTTCTCAATTGCCTGCATACCCTATTCAATCTCTTTCTCTCTCTTCTGGCATCCTCGATCTCCTCATTCTATCACAGCTTGCATGCACGCTTTCTGGCAATAATACTCACCTAACCTATCTAATTGGCTGACTGCTGCGTTCTTTACATTCTCGACAAATCTATCATTCATCTCGTCCACACCATTCAAACGTTCATTCTCCCAGTTTCTTTCACTCAAGTCTATCTGGAAATTCTCCCATACTACATCTCTCAAACGCCACTTTCTCCTCTTAGTGTTTGCAGTCTTTTCCTCTCTTCCATACAGCTTATACTCAAGCACCAGCATGTTATGGTTCAAGACAATGTCAAACGTTCCATCCTCATCAATCCACAAGTGGTCAACAATCTCACGCATTCTCCCATTCACTAGAGCAGTGATTCCCAACCGGGGTTCCGCGGAACCCTGGGGTTCCGCGGACCATCACCAGGGGTTCCGTGAGAAACCGGTATAAAATAATGATGTGCTATTACAAAATGACAGTGACATTAATTCATTATTCCTTTACTCAATAACAAAGTCACAAGCACTTTACAGACACCAACATACTCGCACGTGTCAGTCAGTACAATGTATAATTAGCCTATATATAGTTATTAAGTAATAACAGCAAATAATATGTATAGAAATAAGAAAGAAGTAGTGTTATTGCCGGTGCGGAATACGCCCTTCATTCATCCTCCACGAGTTTGGCGACACGGGTTGGGTGGGTGACTCAACCCCGTACAAGACGGGTGGCGTACAAGTATCATACGTGTCACGAGCCCCCCAGCCCAGCCCTTCACACATCTTCCTTCAGTCAGTTTTGAGCAGCCAACCGTGTGAGACGTTGTGTTAATAATAACATCACCAGTTAATAGTAGTTCCATTTGGATTTCAAAGACCGAAGCATGCTCAAATATTTGAAAAGAAAGCATGTCAGTGGAGAGGAGGTCAGTGACGAAGAATCACAAATACCACAGCCAAGTACGAGTAAAGGAAAAGTGAGTGATGTTAAAAAAAATCGCCTGTACAGTGACAGTTATCTGGCCATTGGCTTTACGTGGACTGGAGAAGAAGGTTGTCCACTACCTTTGTGCATTTTTTGCGGGAAAAAGCTCGCCAACACAGCTATGGCCCCAGCCAAGTTAAAGCGACTCTTTACTACTAATCACAGCCACTTGTCAAATAAAACCGTGGATTATTTTCGAAGACTCTTGGATTCACAGCAGAAACAAAGAAATTTTTTTTAAAAGAAGGTTAGCATCAGTGATAAGGCCCAAGAAGCAAGCTATTTAGTGGCTGAGCTAGTTGCCAAGAAAATGAAAAGTCACACTATTGCAGAAAGCCTAATAATGCCTGCTTGCAAAATAATTGTGAGAACAATGCTAGGTGAAGAAGCTGAAAGTGAATTAAGCAAGGTTCCTGTTTCTGATAATACAATTAGTAGGCGTGTGGATGACCTTTCCAACAATATTTCTGGTATATTGTCTGAAATACTGCAAAATAACAACTTTGCTCTCCAAGTAGACGAATCAACTGACATAACTGGTAAAGCTCAGCTGCTGGCATTTGTACGATTTGAAAATGACTGTGAAATAATGGAAAATTATTTTTGCTGTAAAGAAATGCCTGAAACTACCAAAGGCCACGACGTTTTCAACATCTTGTCTTCTTACCTGGAATCTTGTGGCTTGTCATGGAACAGATGCGTTGGAATCTGCACTGATGGTGCTCCCTCAATGATTGGCTTTGTACAAGGCTCTCTCTCTCTCTCTCTCTCTCTCTCTCTCTCTCTCTCTCTCTCTCTCTCTCTCTCTCTCTCTCTCTATATATATATATATATATATATATATATATATATATATATATATATATATATATATATATATATATACATACACTTGTACATATATCGGGGTTCCTTGGAATATGAAAAAATATTACAGGGGTTCCATCGAGGTGGAAAGGTTGGGAATCACTGCACTAGAGCATAGTCAATCGCTGACTCCTCTGGTTCCTAGCACACCACGTTACATGTCCTTCTGCCAGGTTCTCATTTACATTCTCCAAGTCCGTCTCATTCACAAACTCATCAACCATGTCACCATTCCTATTAATTTATGTTCACCTAAAATACCTACATGAGCATTCATGTAGGCCCAAGTAAGTCTTGTTCTTGATGATACAGGTGGTTCAGCATCGCTCCAGTACACAGGAGGCTTTTGGATTGGCATTCACTCATGTACAGGACAATCAATAGAAAAAAAACTGCAATATCTTGTACATCTAATAGTTTCTCTCATTCACATTTGCACACTGCCCTAGCTCAGAAGAGAAGATACCACCCAGCAGACAACCATCATACCACCTCTCATACAGCGGGGCTTCTTTCTCCTTGTACTATCATTCCATAGTAGTACTCTTTCATTCTATACCATTCTTCCATATATTCAGTCCCACACACTTCACCTCTGTTTATCTCACTCTTCCATTTCCTCACATCCTACTCAGCCTTCTCTTACACAATCCAATCACACTTGTTTTAATTCCTTGATGTCACACCACTTGTAAATCACTCCTCTCTGTCATTCTCATGTATCTCTTCCTCCATTTGCTTCCACTCTTACTCCACAGATACAAACTTTCTCGCTATTCATTCATCATTCATTCTTTCCAACTTAAACTTGTAACTTTTATTAGTCTTTCCCTAGAAATGCTCCATCCCATATCACCTCTCAGAGCTTCTACTGCTGTATACATTGATGCATTCAGTGCCACCCTAACTACTCTATTTTGCCACACTTGTATCTTGTCAATCTCATTTTCTTTCCAAGCAATCGCAATCACATCTATACCATACATTACACTAAGTACAGCCACTTTCTTCCACACTTCTCTCACCACATCATAATTACTTGCTCTCATCCTTGCTGCACTCCTCAATCGACATACCCACTGGTTTACCAAGCTTATTCTTTACTTTTTCACACCCATTCAGACTCACCCACATCTCCAAATACTTATATTCTTGCACCTGCTTCAATTCATTCTCTTCAATTCTCCATACTGCATTACTTTTGTCATCAGACCTACCCACAATCATTACCTTCCTTTTTTCATTAATAGACATAATTCCAAAGTCTCTTCCACAACAACCACTTCCAACACTCCACATTCTTGGCAGTCTCTCCTCCTCCTACACCTGGTTAATTATCTCAGCCATCCTGTCAATAATGACCTCCCCACTATTTTTGTACAATTCATATGCTATCTCATCTCGACCTGCTGACTTTCTTCTGGCTTTTCACAGTGACATTTTCTCCACCTCTTCTCAGCTAATTTTCTAATTCAGTCTATCTACATCCTTCCCTCACACCAAGCATCTCACCTACACCACCCACTTCTTCCAAGAACTGTCTGATTCCTTCCTTCTCTGTTATAAATTCATTAAACACTTTTGGACTCTCCATACACTTACAAACTTGTAAGTAACAAAACATTGGATATCCCTTTTGATATAAGTCATGGGAAGGAAAAACAAACAATAGCTACTATATACATTGTATAATGATGATGCCACCCAAGTATACTACCACTTGAGATCAAATGTGACTTTCAGGTACTACTATTTAGTAAACTTCTTTCCACATTCAAGACACTCATAACTTCTATCACCACTGAGTGTCAGAGTGTGTGTGGTGACACTACTCTTTGTGGTAAATTTGTGGTGAGATCACACTTAAGGGTGAAATTTTCCACATTTCATACACTCATCATATATAACACCACAGTTTGTCAGGGTGTGTTCGGTGAGATCAGACTCTGTGCTGAATTTTATTCCACATATCAGACACTCATAATTTCTGACATCATTGTGTGTCAGGGTGTGTTGTGTAAACTCTTGTCTGGATGTAAAAGTTTTATCACACTGCTGACACCCAAACTTTCTCTCTCCTTTGTGGTCAGAACTGCCTGCCTCACGGTCATTCTTGCCACCTGGCCAGGACCCCCCGACACCTGAGGTAGACTGCTGCTGCTGCTGCTCACTCATGCTGCTGGCCAGCCTCACACATTCACTGCAGCACTGCTGTCAGTAGCACACGTTACGGCCAGTCCAACAGGAACCCTCGGGGAAGCTGGCCGGAGTGAGTCACATCAGAGCCCAGGGGGACACCCGGCCATGTATCACAATGTGATACATGCTTCCATGGCAAAAAAAAAAGGAAAAATAAAAGCTATGCCAAGTAGCAGTGGCATACCTGGAACCAGGCCGTTAATCCAGTTTTTGCCAGCAACACGAAGATAAAAACCGACTTAGTGACTGGGATGGTGGCTACTGTAGATTTCACAATACAATACAGTTGACTTTAGAGTAACGCTTTTTTTTTAATTTATTTAATGCTGCGTAATACCTATATAGGGGGATATGATTAATAATTCTCCTTTTTCGATTCAACGCAGCCACGCTCACCTGCTCACTTACACCGCGAAGTGTGGTGGTTAGCACGCTCGGCTCGCAACCGAGAGGGCCCGGGTGCGAATACCGGGTGTGGCGAGGCAAATGTGCCAGCCTCTTAATGTGTATCTAGCCCCTGTTCACCCACACAGCAGCAAGTAGGTACGGGACGTAACCCGAGGGGTTGTGGCCTCGCTGTCCCAGTGTGTAGTGTGTGATGTGGTTTCAGCCCTACCCGAGCTCTGACCTCGCTCCGTAGGGAAAAGGCTGGGTCGGTGACCAGCAGGCGACCGCAACAGTGAATTAGTGAACTAAATAACACAATTTTTAATAACGCCAAGTCTCTAGTAACGTAACCATTGCGTTATTCAAGAGACAACTGCATATGTCAAGAGATCTACACCTTTTTTCTCCCCGTGTACCCCTTCTTGTAGTTTTAACCTAAAAACATTATTTGATCAGTTAAAACACCACAAAACACCCTATAACACACTCTAACCCTTCTAACAACCCCTCACCTTAATCTAACCTCTCTAACAGATCCTTCAAAACACCCCTAACTTAACCTTCCATTAAAAGATATTAAAACACTTCAAACACTTTTCTCTCAGTTTGCTTTGTCTTCCATATTAACAACCTACTCCAAACACCTATTGTCTCAACTCGGCCATCTCAAAGCATTCTATCCTCTAAAAACTGTTCAATATACTCTTTTTAACTATCTTTTCTATCTTTATGGTTGATATTTGTCAAGATTTCGTTGTTTTAGGACTGTGTTATGGTGTATATCGCAGTGAAAGAGTTAAAACACCCCTTCACCAAGAAGACACACAGATATACGGGCAATTATACCTTCCCTCTCTAACAACATGACAGTCATAGTTCTAGTTCTCTGCTGGCCAATAATCTTCTGACCTCCATATTCTTTTCCTAAAGTCAATAAAAGCGTCTCATCACACAAAACTTATGGTAAGAATGAAAATGCATCCCAGCATCTGTTTTCACTGCAAAATAAAGAAACTATCACCAACTCCCTAGAAGGTACAATAATATCACTTATAGACAGATCTATTTCCTGGCTTGCTTTTACCCTACAATATTATATAGATATAAATCGTTCAGGTAAAAATAAACTTAAAGATTTATTTTCAGTCAAAAGAGAAGGTTAATCTGCAATGATATGGTATACATATATATTACATACTGTGATTAATGCTTACAAAGGTTATACTATAGTACTATTAGCTTAGGATGCCATGTAATTAATGTATCTGGACTAAACTTTTCTTTCCTGACACTGGGTACCAATCAAACTGTAATAGTACTAGTGCGTATATATATTGATATGTTATATGTACTGGTTAGGTAAAGATGAATCTATCATATATCTATTTTGTGAGAGGCTTTCGCCTTTTCGACTGCAATGCTGTATGGATATAGTACATCACTTAGCTAAAAGTTTATGTACTTACACATTTGTTGGCTGACTAAAAGTTTGCTGTTTCTTTTTTTTAACCTTTTTTTTTTCTTTTTTACCTTCTGCTTCCCTATTTCACTTAGGGAAGTGATGAGTAATACAAGTCAAACAAGTTTTATCATCATATTACAGTATATATCTATTATCATCTGCTGAGAAGAGCAAGTGACATCTGGATAAACTTGTCCCCATAAGATAATAGGATAGATTTTACGAATTCCATTTACCGCGGCCTGTAACTGTGATACTATTCAGTTTCCACGAATGGTGGTGGTGGTATGGTAGACTTCACTATTTCCTCATTATTTACTCATTACAGCAGTGTCATGGCGTGTACAATGGCACAGTGTGGCACTATAAAGGTTCAGGCACTGGTTGGCGCTAGCCACACCACCCTCCGATACTTCTATTAATAATCAAGAATAATTTTATAACACGGAATACATTTAGACCCACTGAACATAATATACTATAGTCATCATCTTGCCTAGGTATCTGCCATTATCTCATCCCTCACAAGTCCTGTCGCCTCCTTCTTGCTGTAATATATTGTCAAGTCATGCTACAGTAATATACCACCATTAACTTACCTGATAATTGCGTGCTGGCGGAGATGAACACAGAATCAATCATACGGCGCGGCGGTTCCCCACTCTGGGTGAAGCTAATGGCGTCCCTTTGTCCTGCAGCAGCGCCTCCTTCCAAGCCGCGTCGCAGTGAGGGGGGGTGATGCCAGAAAGCACCAGATTTTGTCATTCTTGTTGAAAAATAAGTACTTTTGGGGGCAAGGTATACAAGCTTACAAAGGTGTATCATTGCACATTAATGCTTCTGAAATCTAAGTCAATAAATTTCATGATAACTGATGGCATATGGCATTGTTTGAGCTTCTATTCATAATTTCAGGTGATCAGGGACAGGGAGCGCAGTTGTTGTTGTTGGTTGGTTGGTTGTCTCACAACATTTGTTTGTTTACCACTATAATGGCATCACCTCGTGCTAAGGTAAGGTTTACTTTGTTTTTTACTCATATTTAGCAATGATCTTATTCATTGACATTAACTAGAATATATAGGTACATATTGAGCAATGTTTCAGGCAACTTAAGTGTTTACCATTTCGAAATATTTTCTATGAAATAAGTAGGCCACGCCACTCCTCACTGGGCTACGATACTGGCGCCGCGAGACCTTTGATTTATTGGCCTTGTTTGAAGCTTATAGATCATTATAATTGCTGCTTTCCAAACCAGAGAAATATTATAGATGTATTCTGTATGGATACAAGGATGGTGTTAAACTCACTAAGTGAATGGATCAGCAGAGGTGGTCCACAAGATGCCCTTGCTTCACCACATGCATAGCAGACTCCATTATTATTATTATTATTATTATTATTATTATTATTATTATTATTATTGTTGTTGTTGTTCAGTGTGATGTACAGCACATCCGAGTAACTTTGTGCTGAACGTGCATATATTAAAGTAACATGTAAGCTGACAGAAGAGCAATGAAGCATTTGCAGAAACCCTAGGCAAAAGTGGAGTTTTTTTTATTTTTATTGTTTATGAGTAGCATACGTTATTGTGTAACTAAGTTCACCATATTACGCAATCTTTAATTGAATGTTGAAATTTTAAAGAGTAATTTTATATACAAATTTACAGGCACTTCTTGTTGGGAAGTAAAGGTCCCAGCTGCTTGCTGACCCTCATCCAGGAGAGGTAGGCTGTCTCACCTCTAAGGCCTCCAACCCTTACCTCCCTGTAATGAAGGCCAAGGCACGCCATTGAGTAAGTAAAGAAAAATAAGAAAAGAAAAATCACTACCATTTTTTACTTGTTACAGTATTGTACATTTGCTCCATATTATAAACATAAACATATGTTGCTTGCTCATTGAAATAAATTTTAAAAATTATAACAATAAATAGCACTCACAAAATACCACTATATATTTAGCCTGTAGTATTGTAGAATTTGTGCATGTTTTACTTATTCAATTAATTTATTCTATTTTTCAGATTTATCTGCTGGTCCTTTACCATCAACAAGCAGAGGTGCTAGTATTGATGGTGTTTCTCTCAATTTTAAATACCTAAGCCACTTGTTCCATGCTAACATGTATTCAATTATACATACACTACATGTATGTATGTGCCATGTTTTTCAGGTGTACATTTATTACAGTCAACTAATATGGTAATTAAATGCCTTTTATTTGTACATTAGCCCTGCAGGCACCACCACCACCAGCCCCCCAGCTTGCAGCAGCACCATCACCCCCACCACCAGACTTCATGCCAGCAGCAGCACCACCATCAGCCACCTAGCCATTACTGTCACCCCTTCTGGCACCACCACTAGCCCCCCAGCCAGCAGCAGCAACAGCAGCAGCACCCATGGAAGCACCACGGCCAGCTCCCCCCAAAAGGCATCGTAGCCCTCCAGGTAAGTCTTTTTTATCATTACTGTATTAGTAGAAAGAAAAAAAATCACACAGTAGGATATCAAGAATTTGAATACTGACTTATAATGTGTTAGTTTATTCTTTATTGTATGTACAAAATAATATTTCTCCAAATTTATCCTTGGTGTTCATTCAGAGTTAGACGTACTAAGAGATGTACTTGTCCAGCAGCAGGAGCTAGCTTCTACTGTTCAGAAGCGAGTCACAGTGGTGCAGGAACATCAACACTTCAATCAGGGCTTCCTGCAGACACTGCAACAGCTTGCAGCATCTCAGCAGCAAATTGCTGTTTTGCAACGGCAATCTGTTGATATACAAACGAAGGTGCTGGAATCTTTGCAGCAGCTTGCAGCAAAGCAAGTAGAATAGTTCATCTCTATTTTCCTACTAACTCACTCTTCTGATCTTGCTGACTATACAACACTTGCTTCTTTCTTTCACCCTTTTCTGTCCTCTCTCTTGACCCTGTTTGAGGACTGGTATTTTGAGTGGATATTAATCATTTGTTTTGCTTTATTTTATATTTTACCTTGAGTTACTTTATTTCACTTACATTATAAAAATCAGTTAAAAAAAAAGATTCTCAACTTGTGTGTGTGTGTGTGTGTGTGTGTGTGTGTGTGTGTGTGTGTGTGTGTGTGGTGTGTGTGTGTGTCTTTTATTAATACTTCGTTCATTTTCATTTTGTATTTTTATTTCATTTCTATATATATTTCTATTTATAT
>CM035178.1:3924261-3934557 GCA_020233015.1 Callinectes sapidus | reverse complement strand
CACTAGTAGTTGATATACAAATGTGAAAAAAAAACAATAGTATAGCAAGGTGATGAGTGGTCTGGCTATTACCACATGTCACATATGGGTTACAAATATTCATAGGCCTTTATACATATTAAGGGTAGGTACAGTACTCACCAACAAGCAAATAATCCCCGAACTCTCCACTGTCAGAGTTCCTTCAGGTCACTGTTGCTCCACACGAAAGAATAGTGTGTAGCACCTAGAAAGAAATGCATACATAGAGAAGTATGTATATACAAAAGTTTGTCAAAGAGGAATATGACATACCTCAAACAACCAAACTGTTATTTTATATCTATCGTCAAGGGTTTTCATGCTGCAATCACATAAAAAATGCCTGTTGTTGGTATGATGGTAGCCTCTTGGGTGGTATTTTCTCTTCTGAGCTAGGGCACAGTGTGCAAATGTGAATGAGAGAAACTAGTAGATGTACAAGATATTGCAGTTTTTTTTATTGCTTGTCTTTTGTTTGTCCTGTACATGAGTTAATGCCAATCCAAAAGTCTCTGCTGGAGCAATGCTGAGCCACCTGTAGCATCAAGAACAAGACTTACTTGGGCCTACATGAATGCTCATGCAAGTATTTTAGGTTTTAAGGAATAATTTCTTCCCGCTCAAGGAAAATTACTCAATTATTCCTCACTTGTCATTTCATTTCACGTGAAATATGTAATTGCTGCCATAATACATTAAATTTAAAGGGAGAGAGAGAGAGAGAGAGTGTGTCCAATAACAAAGGTAATAATAATATCATACTTTCTTTAAAAAATAATAAATAAATAAGAAAAAAATATGATGAAAATAATAATAATGAGGAGAAGAAGAAAGAGGAGGAGGAGGACGAGGATGAGGAGGATAAGAAGAAGAAAAAAGAGGATATTACATATCACATATCTGCTGAGAATATAAAGCTTTGGAGTTAATAGATAAGCAGTATTTACGGTAATAGTGTTAAATTTTCCTTACTACAGACTTGAGCAGAAACGAGCGGCGCTTCACATCCCTCGCTACTCTCTCTCTCTCTCTCTCTCTCTCTCTCTCTCTCTCTCTCTCTCTCTCTCTCTCTCTCTCCCAAAGAACGTCCATCGGTGGAAACTAAGCTTCTTTGGCTTCTGGAAATCAACAAACCATTCCAGCTTCAACGTGATCTCATCTCGCCGAGGTAAAGACGGCAGCAGCTGTGTCGTTGCGGTTCGTGTATATCGCGAGGCGCCACCAGGACATCGTAGAGCGCGTCACGAAGGGTGAGTTTCTGTGTGAGCCGAGCATGCTAACCACTACACTACGTGGTGTGTTTGTGTGTGTATGTGTATGTGTTTGTGTTTATTTATTTGTTTGTTTGCTACAGCTAAGCGTGGTGGGAATGTTGAATCCTACTATCATCACAATTACTGTCATTACAATTAATAGTCATTGTTACTATTATTATTATTATTATTATTATTATTATTATTATTATTATTATTATTATTATTATTATTATATTAATCATTTATCATGCCAATGATAATCATCATATTGATAAAACAGGGAAGAAAATAAAAATAATAATAACAAAATGATTAAAAAAATGTCAAATCTAGGAACTTTGCCAACAATATGCCTTAATTTGTTTAAAATCACTAAACGGGAAAACTGTCACGTGCATATATAATTCATTAGAGACAAACTCTTCAACAATTGATCTATATCATTTCCACTCTATCTTTGGGCCTGGCCTACACACCATGGCGATGAGTGTACAGCAGCTTCACTTCTGAATGTAAACCACATGTCCAATCATCGCAAATGAAGAGGAAAGAACACAAACTATCAAAAAGTCATCAATATAATTCAGTAATCAATATGAAAGCCTGCAGTCTGTCTTGTGAGTATATCAGAGGCGTATTGTTTCATTTACCCACCAGTGCGACAGAACACCCCATTATCACCAGTAGTCTCCACAAAACTGACTTGCTGCTAGGCCGTATTTTTTTTTTTTTTTTTTGTACTTATGTAGAAGGGAGGCGTCCTAAGGCAACAACAACAACAACAACAAAAGCCTATTGAAGTGCCGGTCCCTGGGAAAGTTCTAAACCAATGGACCAAAGAAATACATAAGTAGGGAGATAGTTCCAGAGTTTACCAGAGAAAGGGATGAAGGACTGAGAATACTGGTTAACTCTTGCATTAGAGAGGTGGACAGAATTGGGGTAAGAGGAAGAGGCGAGTCTTGTGCAGCCAGGCGGCGGGAGCAGGGGAGGCATGCAGTTACCAAGATCAGAGGAGCAGTTAGCATGAAAATAGCGGTAAAAGAGAGCATGAGGGGCAACATTACGGCGATGAGAAAGAGGCTGAAGACAGTCAGTCAGAGGAGAAGAGTTGATAAAACGAAAAAAAATTTATTCCACCTTGTTCAAGAAAGCTGTATGACTGGAGACTCCCCAAACATACGAGTATGAAGCATACTCCATACATGGACGGATGAGGCCCCTGTATAGAGTTAGCAGTTGGGGGGGTGAGAAAAACTGGCGGAGACGGCTCAGAACGCCTAACTTCATAGAAGCTGTTTTTGCTACAGAGGAGATGTGAAGTTTCCAGTTTAGATTATAAGTAAAGGATAGACCGAGAATGTTCAGTGTAGAAGGGGACAGTTGAGTGTCATTGAAGAAGAGGGGATAGTTATTTGGAAGGCTGTGTCGAGTTGATAGGTGGAGGAATTGAGTTTTTGAGGCACTGAACAACACTAAGTTTGCTTTTCCCCAATCAGAAATTTTAGAGAGATCAAAAGTTAGGCGTTCTGAGTCTTCCCTGCGTGAGCTGTGTATTTCCTGAAGGGTTAGTCGTCTATGGAAAGACGTGGAGAAGTGCAAGATGGTATCTTCAGCATAGTAATTAATGGATAGGGCAAGAAGTTTGGTTTAGAAGACCATTGATGAATAATAGGAAGAGAGTGGGTGACAGGACAGAACCCTGAGGAACACCACTGTTAATAGATTTAGGGGAAGAACAGTGACCGTCTACCACAGCAGCAATAGAACGATCAGAAAGGAAACTTGAGATGAAGTTCCAGAGAGAAGGATAGAATACATAGGAGGGTAGTTTGGAAACTAAGGCTTTGGGCCAGACTATCAAAAGCTGTAGTTCGTCCTATGAGTTATAGTAATAAGGGACTATACAAGCATGCATATAAATAAATTAGTAAATGAAGGCATACAATCGTGAAATAGATAATAATGACAAATTTGTACTAAAAATAATTATAACAGTAGCAAAATAGGAATAAAAATAACAATAATAACAATGATAATAATAATAACAATACTAATAATAATAATATTAATAATAATAAGCTTAGAAATTTTAGAGGGAAAACACATAATCCTTTATTTATTTATTTTTTCAATTGATCAATATTTTCAGTATTGTAAATGTTTTTAATATCAATAGGTAAAGCATTCCATATCTGTGGGCCAAAATAAAACATACTATTTTTAAAAAGAGTTGTACGCTATTGTTGACAAACTAAATTAACAATATTATTTCTGGTGGAGTGAATACTTTGTGATAATCTAAAGACTGGAGTTCCCTGTGTGTGTGTGTGTGTGTGTGTGTGTGTGTGTGTGTGTGTGTGTGTGTGTGTGTGTGTGTGTGTGTGTGTGTGTGTATATATATATATATATATCTATATATATATATATATATATATATATATATATATATATATATATATATATTATGTATTAAAAAAATGAAAAGGCGGAAAAGTACTTATGAATGGAAAACACATTTAAAAGCCTGTAATCTGAGAATATATTATATGTGGAATCAAATTTACCTTTATATAGTATACACCTTAAGATTTTATTTTGTGCTACTTTTAATTTATTAATGAAGGAAGGCCAGGTACATCCCCAATCTGACACACAGTATATAAAATGAGGGTAACATAATGTATAATACAGTAGATACTTATCATTGATTCGGTAGTCAGATGGTTACGTACCTTGTATAATATTTCACACATCTTTGATGATTTAGAGAATACATAATTTATCTAATAGTTCCAATTTAGATTTTTATCTCTATGAACACCCAGGAGTTTGGTATGATTTACATTGTTTAGTGTTCCACCTTCTAATAACAATGGTGGCAGATGGTAGTCTAAGGAGCGATTCCGAAAGAGGATATAATTAGGTTTGGCAATGTTAAGCTTTAATTTATTATTTTTATCCATTGGTTGATTAGTTTTAGTTCTGTAGTTAGGTTTCTATGCAAACTGATTATATCCTTGTCGGCTAGTAACAAATTGGTTTCATCGGCGTATATAGTATATTGTAGTTTTGAGCTGGCATTGGTAGTATCATTTATATAGACAATAAAAATAATGGTCCTAATATTGAACCTTGTGGAACATCTTTATATGTATTTTTAAGGGTTAGAAAAAGTTTCATTACAAAAAAAACTGACCGATACCTGTTGCACATATAACTTTCAAAAGTTGCAGTGGTAAGCCTCTAATGCCACACACACACACACACACACACACACACATGAGCTCTGAGCTCGCTCCGTAGGGTAAAGGCTGGCTGGGTAACCAGCAGGCGACCGCGACAGTTAATTACACACACATACATACACAAAATAATTAGTGCGTGTCATCTCAATAAATACTTTAACCATATCCTCATCATTAACATATTTATGGGATCAGTCACAGATAAAGCCAAATGTCACCGGCCAGAGTGTGGAGCGATGCGAGGATAAATTGTCCAAAAATCATGAATTCCAGAGCCGTGTTTGCTTATACTGTACCAGACTGTGAAGAGAACAATCACATGTGTTGTTGGCTGTTCTGAGTGGAGGTACAAAAGTATTATCGCGTTTTATCCACAATCATTTCCTCGTAAATCGTTTCTTTTCGGAAATGAATCGTGTACATTGACAAGTGCTATATTTTGTTTGTTTGTTTAGTATTACTAATTGAGCAGGAAAAGTAAGAAAGTAACACACTAAATCGTTTAATTTAAACTGTATACGGTAGCGAGGGTTTCTGGAGTCAGATTTTTGTCCTTTGTATTCGATATCCAGTGTATAGAGGTTCGTTATATCGAGGGCTTGCTATTCTCTCTCTCTCTCTCTCTCTCTCTCTCTCTCTCTCTCTCTCTCTCTCTCTCTCTCTCTCTCTCTCTCTCTCTCTCTCTCTCTCTCTCTCTCTCTCTCTCTCATTATTATGATCCTTACCATTTTTGTAAATATTTTGCCATTATTGTTATAGAAATCACAACAACAGTTTTGTTGCATTTTCACTGACGCAACAAAAAAGTTTATTTGTACCTTATTTCTAATTGCTTTATGTTATGCTATGACTGCTAGCTTTACATAAAAATAATGATATCCATTATTGCCGCCAAGCAACGTTCGAGTTAGGTCGCGAGCCGGGAGGTGAGATGATGATATCTTTATTGGCATGTGTACAATAAATAAAAAAAATGTAGAAAAACGTATTCAAAGTTTTGCGACCTTGAACATGCCATATCTCCATAATGAACAAATGTATCCAAGTGATTGGCCGAGTGCAGCCTACACGACCCATTACGGCAATAGTCATTGGTCCGGGAAGCAGGTAGCACTGTGTTACTGAGAATGCGAGGGCTGGAGACATGCGTCGAGTAAAATCGTAAAAAGTATGATTCTAAATGGAATGTTCACACTTTTGACTAGCTGCACAGTACTCTCTGGCTTCTCTCCAATGATGATAGTGATGGTGATGGTGATGTTGATGATAATGATGATGATAATAATAAGAAGAATGAAAATAAAAATAAGAATAAGTTCAAGAACAAGAACAAGAACAACAAAAACAAGGACAACACCAACAACACAACCACCACCACCAACAACAACAACAACGACAAAGAAGAAGAAAATTGAATACTGATGATAAGTACGTTATAACAACATTAATATAAACAATTAACAAAAGAATGAACGTTTTGTCTAGCGTCAGCAGTGAAAATACTAAAAAATAATAAGAAAATGAAATAAAATGCATCGCTCAGCTCAAAAAAAAAAAAAAAAAAAAACTAATGAAAAACGTACTGATTTGTCCTTTGAAAAGGTGAAAAACTTTAATTCAGGATGAGCACAATTTTTTGGTGTACTTTTATTTCATAGAAGGAGTGAATTAATTTTCGAATATTTACTCTTTGAGTGATGTGTGTATGTGTGTGTGTGTGTGAGAGAGAGAGAGAGAGAGAGAGAGAGAGAGAGAGAGAGAGAGAGAGAGAGAGAGAGAGAGAGAGAGAGAGAGAGCCTTGGTATGGTGAACAAAATGGAGGTGTCTGTGAACAAACTGCCTATCCAGGCTGTACTACATGCACAAAATAATAATAATAATAATAATAATAATAATAATAATAATAATAATAATAATAATAATAATAATAACAACGATAATAATAATAATAATAATAATAATAATAATAATAATAATAATAAATAATAATAATAATAATAATAATAATAATAATAATAATAATAATTATAATAATAATAATGAGGATGATTTTTATTTGATATCACTAGTTGTTGTTACTGTATCGGAACACCGGTAATTTATTTCCTGTTTAGAATAGCTGTGTTGGTAAAATAAATGAATAAATAGATAAATAAATAAAAATAAAAGATGTATATTAATAGAGCCAAAAGTTGACAAGAGAATAAGTGGAGTGATCT
The DNA here is from genome assembly GCA_020233015.1 of Callinectes sapidus. Classification (NCBI taxonomy): domain Eukaryota; kingdom Metazoa; phylum Arthropoda; class Malacostraca; order Decapoda; family Portunidae; genus Callinectes; species Callinectes sapidus. Next base: position 3,927,813 of record CM035178.1, on the reverse strand, counting down.
TGGTCACTTTGAGAAACACAGTCACTGTGCTTTATTCTCGTTATTTGAATCATGGCACCAGTTAGAAGGAAATTAATCTGCATCTTTCTAATGCCACACTTGAGTTTCGTCATCTGATTCACCTCATGCTTGCCGAGACCTCAGTTTTACACAATGAAATACAAAAAAAAAAAAAAAGTTAAGTTTCCAATTAAGAGAATGTTCCATCTAATACCACTCCATTCCATTTATTTACGGAGAGATGTCATTATACAGTTGTAGTTAATGTGATGGTGAGGAAGTTTAATCTGTTGGTGCAATTAATGCAGGCACAATGTTATGTTAAATGGTTTATAATTAAATATAATGATGATGATGATGATGATAATGATGATGATGCCGGACAAACAGATCACATGACAGAATCAGGCAGTATTTGATGAGAGGTTCATTAATAACACATTCCTCTGGATCATTATGAACCAACAGTATTTTCATTTCAGGTTGATTTTTTATTATCATAAATAAAGGTGTTTTAGATGATGAATGAATATTTGCTATTATTAGTCGGATTTTTAGTAGACTGAGAAGGGAAATAACCATAGCTTAATAACCCTTTCAGTACTGGGACACAATTTTACCTTGAGTTTTGATTGTGATTAGACGATTTTGTTGACTTTAGGAAAGGTCTATGGAGGTTAGACGGTTAATGGGCAGACTCTGAACTAATGGAAAAAAATATATGACCATAATTCACCGGTAAAAAAACTCATGGGTTTAAAACTTACTATACACTGGCATTATTATTCTACTGTAACGTGTGTTAAATATAGTTAACGCCCCCCCCTTCTCTCTCTCTCTCTCTCTCTCTCTCTCTCTCTCTCTCTCTCTCTCTCTCTCTCTCTCTCTCTCTCTCTCTCTCTCTCTCTCTCTCTCTCTCTCTCTCTCTCTCTCTCATAAGAGTACTTGACCTCCCTTACTATTCGGTCATACTACACACATGAGAAAGTTAACTTCACTACTTCTGCTATCCCCAACGAGAGAGAGAGAGAGAGAGAGAGAGAGAGAGAGAGAGAGAGAGAGAGAGAGAGAGAGAGAGAGAGAGAGAGAGAGAGAGAGAGAGAGAGAGAGAGAGAGAGAGAGAGCTCAAACATGTAAATCTAATAAATACATGAATACATTGACAACTGTGGTACTTTCTGTGCATTTCTTTGCGTGTTAAGGCCTTTCAGACAACTTGCATTATTAACACTTTTATTGGAATAGATCTATAAGTAAACATGTCTCTAACACAATAAGAGACAATCTCATAACTACCAATATTTAATCTTACGCTCGTTTCTCTCTTCCCACACACAACATATTCTCTTATGCGTTGCTGTTGAGGAGTTCAAAAGAAGTTTTAAAAACACTGTTCCATACAGTATATCATAAGTCTGGTTGTATTGTTCCTTTACTTGAATGATATATCAACAAGTACATCCCTTCGCTCGTTTTTCTCTTCTTACACACAACACTCTCTCCTACGCGTTACTGTTGAAGAGTTTGTATTTTTCCTTTACTTGAATTATATAACTACCAACAAGTACATCCCTCGCTCATTTCATTCTTCCCACACACAACACCCTCTCTTACGCGTTGCTGTTGACACCCACATTATCATACGAACACCGAGCGCTACCTTCGTGAGCCCTTTGGAGAGGTTTCTTCTAGGTGTGATTCTCTTGGGAGTGACCTCTCGTTTTGCGGTTGGTAATGGTGGAAATCACATAGACATTTAAAACTAGAGAACTAAAACGTTTTCATCATATTTTCGTATTAATAAGTATTCATTGGTTAAATTATAGATCAACGATGTGTGAAATAATGATATACAGCAGGTTTAACAGGAAATGCTATGGTATCCATTAAATTGGTAGCCTGTGGCCTGTACCCACACGAAAATCAAGCCCGCCGCCCGCACCCCGGTATAGTGGTTCAATTTTTTTTCAGGCTCCCTAGAAGATGGACATTCAACACTGCTCACGTTGATATTCTCCCATAAATAGGGTCGTTCGCGACCTATTAATAGAATTGGTTGCTGCCCAACCAACTCATAATTTGGTGTGGTCTACATAGAAAGAAAAAAAAATTATTCCTATCCCTCATTTCGGAAAAACTACGCATATTATTTCATATCTGGATGCTTTTCACAGAACTATATCTAACATATTACTAAAAAAGTATTGTACGAAAGAATATCAATGCTTAGCTGGGTAGTATTTAACGTGATAAGAAGTCAGGAGCACGTGATGCGAAGTGAGGAGTACTGTCGAGACGGGTGGTGAATCATACAGGAACAGTGCAGTCTTTTAAAAGAAGGGAAACACTTAAGAAACGTGATTTCTAGACAGGTCTGGAGTCTTGTATGATATCCATATACTTATTTCTGTCCTTCTGTAAACCCTCCAATATATTGAGATGGTAAAACGTATAAAATAAAGGAAAGGAACTGACGAAGAGGCGGGGGTTGCCGCCTCTTTCATCAAGCCTCTGTAATATTGCCACCAAGCTCCTCTCGCGCTCATCGAAGGGGGCAAATTTGACCTAAAATACACGAAGAGAGAGATTTCGGGATGAAGAGAGAAGAGAGCGTTTGATAATGCTGGCGTGAGAATTCTCGCCCCAAGGACGTCTTAAAACACTGTTCCATACAGCATATCATAAGTCTGGTTGTATTTTTCCTTTACTTGAATGATCTAACTACCAACAAGTACATTCTTCGCTCATTTCATTCTTCCCACACACAACACCCTCTCTTATGCGTTGCTGTTGAGAATTCTCGCCCCAAAGACGCCTCAAAACACTGTTCCTGACAGCATATCATAAGTTTTGGTATTGAGCAGCGACACTGGAACTATCTAACTGCCGACAAGTACCATTGGCTCGTTTAAAACTTCCCACACACAGCACCCCTTCTTATGGGTTGCTGTTGAGAATTCCAGCTTAAAAGACTTATTAAGCAGGATTTTAAACAGCATATCATAAAGTTTTGTGTATTGTAGAGCTTTTTTCTTGGACGATTAACTACCAATACATACCATTGGCTTGTTTCAATCCTTCCAAACGCAAATACTTTTATGAATTAGTCTAATTTCTAATTGGACTTTTTTTCTTTCTCTCTTTCTCTAATTGTGTTATTTGAGGATTTTCCTAGTTTTCAATGTTTTTTTTTTTCATTTTATTGAATGATTTTGAGCAATTGTTTTCCACTTTATTACTTTTGTTTATTCATCTTTCATGCATCTTTGTTCCTTTGCATCCCTCAAATTTCATTTTTGCCTTTGTTTTTTGCTTCCTGTACTACAACAAAGGATAACAACATTTCACTGAGGAACAACACTCAATAACTACAATTCATTCTGTTACATCAACACCTTTATTATTGTAAACCCAGCACAGGTATACAGTAGTAGAAGTAGTGTACAAGTAGCAAAATAGACCACCATTCTTGTTCTTTATGTTCAATAATTGTAACAAAAAATATTAAATAAAATAATAATAATAATAATAATAATAATAATAATAATAATA
>CM035178.1:3896832-3908858 GCA_020233015.1 Callinectes sapidus | reverse complement strand
ACACACACACACACACACACACAAACACATGAGAATCCTTTTTTAATTGACTTTTATAATGTAACAGAAATAAAGTAACTCAAGGTAAAATATAAAATAAAGCAAAACAAATGTTAAAGGTCCACTCAAAATACCAGTCCTCAAACAGGGTCAAGAGAGAGGACAGAAAAGGGTGAAAGAAAGAAGCAAGTGTTGTATAGTCAGCAAGATCAGAGGAGTGAGTTAGTAGGAAAATAGAGATGAACTATTCTACTTGCTTTGCTGCAAGCTGCTGCAAAGATTCCAGCACCTTGTTTGTATATCAACAGATTGCCGTTGCAAAACAGCAATTTGCTGCTGAGATGCTGCAATCTGTTGCAGTGTCTGCAGGAAGCCCTGATTGAAGTGTTGATGTTCCTGCACCACTGTGACTCGCTTCTGAACAGTAGAAGTTAGCTCCTGCTGCTGGACAAGTACATCTCTTAGTACGTCTAACTCTGAATGAACACCAAGGATAAATTTGAAGAAATATTATTTTGTACATACAATAAAAAATAAACTAACACATTATAAGTCAATATTCAAATTCTTGATATCCTACTGTGTGATTTTTTTTCTTTCTACTAATACAGTATTGATAAAAAAGACTTACCTGGAGGGCTACGATGCCTTTTGGGGGGAGCTGGCCGTGGTGCTGCTGCTGTTGCTGCTGCTGGCTGGGGGGCTAGTGGTGGTGCCAGAAGGGGTGACAGTAATGGCTAGGTGGCTGATGGTGGTGCTGCTGCTGGCATGAAGTCTGGTGGTGGGGGTGATGGTGCTGCTACTAGCTGGGGTTCTGGTGGTGGTGGTGGTGGTAGTGCCTGCATGGGTTCTGGTGGGGGTGATGGTGCTGCTGCTAGCTGGGGGGCTGGTGGTGGTGGTGCCTGCAGGGCTAATGTACAAATAAAAGGCATTTAATTACCATATTAGTTGACTGTAATAAATGTACACTTGAAAAACATGGCACATACATACATGTAGTGTATGTATAATTGAATACATGTTAGCATGGAACAAGTGGCTTAGTTATTTACCATTGAGAGAAACACCATCAATACTAGCACCTCTGCCTGTTGACGGTAAAGGGACCAGCAGATAAATCTGAAAAATAGAATAAATTAATTGAATAAGTAAAAAATGCACAAATAAGTTCTACAATACTACAGGCTAAATATATAGTGTTATTTTGTGAGTGCTATTTACTTGTTATAATTTTAAAAAACATTTTCAATGATCAGGCAACATATGTTTATGTTTATAATATGGAGCAAATGTACAATACTGTAACTCAAGTAAAAAATGGTAGTGATTTTTTTTCTTATTTTTCTTTACTTACTCAATGGCGTGCCTTGGCCTTCATTCCAGGGAGGTAAGGGTTGGAGGCCTTAGAGGTGAGACAGCCTACCTCTCCTGGATGAGGGTCAGCAAGCAGCTGGGACCTTTATTTCCCAACAAGAAGTGCCTGAAAATTTGTATATAAAGTTCCTCTTTAAAATTTAAACATTCATTTAAATATTGTGTAATAAGGTGAACTTAATTACATAATAACGGTTACTACTCATTAAAAAAAAAAACTCCACTTTTGTCTAGAGTTTCTACAAATGTTTCATTGCTCTTCTGTCAGCTTACATGTTACTTTAATATATGCACGTTCAGGACAAAGTTACTCGGATGTGCTGTACATTACACTGAACATTAATAATAATAATAATAATAATAATAATAATAATAATAATAATAATAATAATAATAAAAACAACTGATAATAATAATAATAATAATAATAATAATAATAATAATAATAATAATAATAATAATAATAATAATAATGGAGTCTACTGTCATGTGGTGAAGCAAGGGCATCTTGTGGACCACCTCTGCTGATCCATTCACTCAGTGAGTTTAACACCATCCTTGTATCCATACAGAATATATCTATAATATTTCTCTGGTGTGGAAAGCAGCAATTATAATGATCTATAAGCTTCAAACAAGGCCAATAAATCAAGGGTCTCGCGGCGCCAGTATCGTAGCCCAGTGAAGAGTAGCGTGGCCTACTTATTTCATAGAAAATATTTCGGAATGGTAAACACTTTAGTTGCCTGAAACATTACTCAATATGTACCTATATATTCTAGTTAATGTCAATGAATAAGATCATTGCTAAATATGAGTAAAAAACACAGTAAACCTTACCTTAGCACGGGGTGATGCCATTGTAGTAGTAAACAAACAAATGTTTTGAGACTCAGCCAGCGTAGCGACGCTTACCAACCAACAACACCTGCGCTCCCTGTCCCTGATCACCTGAAATTATGAATAGAAGCTCAAACAATGCCATATGCCATCAGTTATCATGAAATTAATTGACTTAGATTTCAGAAGCATTAATGTGCAATGATACACCTTTGTAAGCTTGTACACCTTGCCCCCAAAAGTACTTATTTTTCAACAAGAATGACAAAATCTGGTGTTTTCAGGCATCATCCCCCTCACTGCAACGCGGCTAAATGGGAAGGAGACGCTGCTGCAGGACAAAGGGACGCCATTTGCTTCACCCAGAGAGGGGAACCGCCGCGCCGTACGATTGATTCTGTGTTCATCTCCGCCAGCACGTAATAATTATCAGGTAAGTTAATGGTGGTATATTACTGTAGCATGACTTGACAATATATTACAGCAAGACGGAGGCGACGGGACGTGTGAGGGATGAGGTAATGGCAGGTACCTACGTAAGATGATGACCAGTATCAATCAACCAGTTCAATGGGTCTAAATGTATTCCGTGTTATAATATTATTCTTGATTATTAATGGAAGTATCGGAGGGTGGTGTGGCTAGCGCCAACCAGTGCCTGAACCTTTATAGTGCCACACTGTGCCACTGTACACGCCATGACTGCTGTAATGAGTAAATAATGTGGAAATAGTGAAGTCTACCATACCACCACCACCATTCGCGGAAACTGAATAGCATCACAGTTACAGGCGGTGGTAAATGGAATTGGTAGAATCTATCCTGTTATCTTATGGGGACAAGTTTATCAAGATGTCACTTGCTCTTCTCAGTAGATGATAATAGATATATACTGTAACATGATGATAAAACTTGTTTGACTTGTGTTACTCATCACTTCCCTAAGTGAAATAGGGAAGCAGAAGGTAAAAAATAAATAAATAAATAAATAAAAAAAATAATAAAAAATATAAAAAAGAAACACTAAACTGCTAGCTTTTAGTCAGCCAACAAATGTGTAAGTACATAAACTTTTAGCTAATTGATGTACTATATCCATACAACATTGCAGTCGAAAAGGCAAAAGCCTCTCACAAAATAGATACATGATAGATACATCTTTACCTAACCAGTACATATAACATATCAATATATGTACGCACTAGTACTATTACAGTTTCATTGGTACCCAGTGTCAGGAAAGAAAAGTTTAGTCCAGATACATTAATTACATGGCATCCTAAGCTAATAGTATTATAGTATAACCTTTGTAAGCATTAATCACAGTATGTAATATATATGTATACCATATCATTGCAGATTAACCTTCTCTTTTGACTGAAAATAAATCTATAAGTTTCTTTTTACCTGAACGATTTATATCTATATAATATTGTAGGGTAAAAGCAAGTCACGATATAAATCTGTCTATAAGTGATATTATTGTACCTTCTAGGGAGTTGGTGATAGTTTCTTTATTTTGCAGTGAAAACAGATGCTGGGATGCATTTTCATTCTTACCATAAGTTTTTGTGTGATGAGACGCTTTTATTGACTTTAGGAAAAGTATATGGAGGTCAGAAGATTATTGGTCAGCAGAGAACTAGAACTACGACTGTCATGTTGTTAGAGAGGGAAGGTATAATTTTCCGTATATCTCTGTGTCTTCTTGGGTAAAGGGTGTTTTAACTCTTTCACTGCGATGTACACCATAACACAGTCCTAAAACAACGAAATCTTGACAAATATCAACCATAAAGATAAAAAAAATAATTAAAAAAAGTATATTGAACAGTTTTTAGATGGCCGAGTTAAGACAATAGGTGTTTGGAGTAGGTTGTTAATTAATATGGAAGACAAAGCAAACTGAGGGAAAAGTGTTTTTAGTGTTTTAATATCTTTTAATTGAAGGTTAAGTTAGGGGTGTTTAGAAGGGTGTGTTAGAGAAGTTAGATTAAGGTGAGGGGTTATTAGAAGAGTTAGAGTGTGTTATAGGGTGTTTTGTGGTGTTTTAACTGATCAAATAATGTTTTTAGGTTAAAACTACAAGAAGTGGTACACGGGAAGAAAAAAGGTGTAGATCTCTTGACATATGCAGTTGTCTCTTGAATAACGCAATAGTTACGTTACTAGAGACTTGGCGTTATTAAAAATTGTGTTATTTAGTTCACTAATTCACTGTTGCGGTCGCCTGCTGGTCACCGAGGCAGCTTTTTCCCTACGGAGCGAGCTCAGAGCTCATAGACTGATCTTCGGGTAGGGCTGAAACCACATCACACACTACACACCGGGACAGCGAGGCCACAACTCCTCGAGTTACGTCATGTACCTACTTGCTGCTGTGTGGGTGAACAGGGGCTAGATACACATTAAGAGGCTTGCACATTTGCCTCGCCACACCCGGTATTCGCACCCGGGCCCTCTCGGTTGTGAGCCGAGCATGCTAACCACCACACTACGCGGTGTAAGTCAGCAAGTGAGCGTAATTGCGTTGAATCGAAAAAGGAGCACTATTAATCATATCCCCCCATATAGGTATTACGCAGCATTAAATGAAATAGAAAAAAAAAGCGTTACTCTAAAGTCAACTGTATTGTATTGTGAAATCTACAGTAGCCACCATCCCAGTCACTAAGTCGGATTTTATCTTCGTGTTGCTGGCAAAAACTGGATTAACGGCCTGGTTCCAGGTATGCCACTGCTACTTGGCATTGCTTTTACTTTTCCCTTTTTTTTTTTTTGCCATGGAAGCATGTATCACATTGTGATAGCATTTTTATTCTCTTAAGTTTGATTTCTCTCCTTTTCATTCACTGGGGGGTCTGGCAGTCAATTGGTCCTTTCTTCCTGAGAACTCTTGTTGGTCCTGGCCTGTGGCCAGTGGCTCTCTGTGTCCTCACCACTACTATTGTTGCAGGTGTCCAGGCCGGGTGTCCCGCTGGGCTCTGATGTGACTCCCTCCGGCCAGCTTCCCCGAGGGTTCCTGTTGAACTGGCCGTAACGTGTGCTACTGACAGCAGTGCTGCAGTGAATGTGTGAGGCTGGCCAGCAGCATGAGTGAGCAGCAGCAGCAGCAGCAGTCTACCTCAGGTGTCGGGGGGTCCTGGCCAGGTGGCAAGAATGACCGTGAGGCAGGCAGTTCTGACCACAAAGGAGAGAGAAAGTTTGGGTGTCAGCAGTGTGATAAAACTTTTACATCCAGACAAGAGTTTACACAACACACCCTGACACACAATGGTGTCAGAAATTATGAGTGTCTGACATGTGGAATGAAATTCACCACAGAGTCTGATCTCACCGAACACACCCTGACAAACTGTGGTGTTATATATGATGAGTGTATGAAATGTGGAAAATTTCACCCCTAAGTGTGATCTCACCACAAATTTACCACAAAGAGTAGTCTCACCACACACACTCTGACATACAGTGGTGATAGAAATTATGAGTGTCTTGAATGTGGAAAGAAGTTTACTTAATAGTAGTACCTGAAAGCCACCACCTTTAATCTCAAGTGGTAGTACACTTGGGTGGCATCATCATTATACAATGTATATAGTAGCTATTGTTTGTTTTTCCTTCCCATGACTAATATCAAAAGGGATATCCAATGTTTTGTTACTTGCAAGTTTGTAAGTGTGTGGAGAGTCCAAAAGTGTTTAATGAATTTATAACAGAGAAGGAAGGAATCAGACAGTTCTGGGAAGAAGTGGGTGGTGTAGGTGAGGTGGCTTGGTGTGAGAGAAGGATGTAGATAGACTGAATGAGAAAATTAGCTGAGAAGAGGTGGAGAAAATGTCGCTGTGAAAAGCCAGAAGAAAGTCAGCAGGTCGAGATGGGATAGCATATGAATTGTACAAAAATAGTGGGGAGGTCATGATTGACAGGATGGCTGAGATAATTAACCAGGTGTAGGAGGAGGAGAGACTGCCAAGAATATGGAGTGTTAGGTGTAGAACAGAATCCGTGTAGATAGGAGAGCTAAGGATAATGTGATGTTTGTTATGAATGAAGTGATTGAGAAGAAAAAAAGGATGGAGGTAAATTATACATAGGTTTTCTACATATAGAGAAGGCATACAAAAGCTTGTATAGAGAATTGCTTGGCAGAGTCTAAGGAAAGATTGGATTAAGTGCAAAGACAATCAACATGCTTGTAGCATATATGTTGACATGGATTATGTAAATACAGACTAAGAGATACAGAAATAGACTGGGTTAAGGATGAGAGAGGAGCTGGGCAAGGATGTGTGTTGTCATCAACCCTTTTCAGCTTGTATACAGAGGAGTTAGCAGCCAGAATGAGAAGAATGAAAACAGGAGTAAGAGTGGGGAATGGTAAGATATGTATGCTATATGCAGATGATGTAGTGGTCATGAGTGAATCAGCAGACGAGTTAAAAGATGTTTTGGTTGTTGTGGAAGAGACTTTGGAATTAGGTCTAGTAATGAGAAAAGGAAGGTAATGACTGTGAATAGGTCTGATGACAAAAGTAATGCAGCATGGAGAATTGGAGAGAATGAATTGAAGCAGGTGCAAGAATATAAGTATTTGGAGATGTGGGTGAGTCTGAATGGGTGTGAAAAAGTAAAGAATAAGCTTGGTAAACCCGTGGGTAAGTCGATTGGAGAGTGCACCAGGGATGAGAGCAAGTAAGTATGATGTGCTGAGTAAAGTGTGGAAGAAAGTACTTAGTGTAATGTATGGTATGGATGTGATTGCTTGGAACAAAAATGAGATTGACAAGATACAAGTGTGGCAAAATAGAGTAGTTAGGGTGGCAATGAATGCATCAATGTATACAGCAGTAGAAGCTCTGAGAGGTGATATGGAATGGAGCATTTCTAGGGAAAGACTAATAAAAGCAACACTTTGTTACAAGTTCAAGTTGGAAAGAATGAATGATGAATGAATAGCGAGAAAGTTTGTATCTGTGGAATACGAGTGGAAGCAAATGGAGGAAGAGATACATGAGAATGACAGAGAGGAGTGATTTGCAAGTGGTGTGGATGACGAGATCGGCTGACATCAAGGAGTTAAAACAAGTGTGAGTGGATTGTGTAAGAGAAGGCTGAGTAGGATGTGAGGAAATGGAAGAGTGAGATAAACAGAGAGGTGAAGTGTGTGGGGCTGAATATATGGAAGAATGGTATAGAATGAAAGAGTACTACTATGGAATGACTGTACAAGGAGAAAGAAGCCCCGCTGTTTGAGAGGTGGTATGATGGTAGCCTGTTGGGTGGTATCTTCTCTTCTGAGCTAGGGCACAGTGTGCAAATGTGAATGAGAGAAACTATTAGATGTACAAGACATTGTTGTTTAAAAAAAAAAAATTTATTGATTGTCCTGTACATGAGTGAATGCCAATCCAAAAGCCTGCTGTCTCTACTGGAGCGATGCTGAACCACCTGTAGCATCAAGAACAAGACTTACTTGGGCCTACATGAATGCTCATGTATGTATTTTAGGTGAACAAATGAATAGGAATGGTGACATGGTTGATGAGTTTGTGAATGAGATGGACTTGGAGAATGTAAATGAGACCCTGGCAGAAGGACATGTAACGTGGTGTGCTAGGAACCAGAGGAGTCAGCTATTGACTATGCTCTAGTGAATGGGAGAATGCATGAGATTGGTGACCGCATGTGGATTGATGAGGATGGAACGTTTGACATTGTCTTGGACCATAACATGCTGGTGCTTGAGTGTAAGCTGTATGGAAGAGAGGAAAAGACTGCAAACACTAAGAGGAGAAATTGGAGTTTGAGAGATGTAGTATGGGAGAATTTCCAGATCGACTTGAGTGAGAAGAGCTGGGAGAATGAACGTTTGAATGGTGTGGACGAGATGAATGATAGATTTGTCGAGAATGTAAAGAACGCAGCAGTCAGCCAATTAGATAGGTTAGGTGAGTATTTTTGCCAGAAAGCGTGCATGCAAGCTGTGATGGAATGAGGAGATCGAGGATGCCAGAAGAGAGAGAAAAAGACTGAATAGGGTATGCAGGCAATTGAGAAAGACAAGGAATGAGAGTGAGAAGGCTGCAAGTTAGTACCAGAATGCATGGACAGCATATGTGAGCCAGCAGCGAGTGGTGAAACGAAAGATAATGAATGCTAAAGTTAGGTATGAGAGAAATGTGATTCAGTCCCTGAGAGAGAAAGGCGTGGAAGGTGGTCGAGAATGGCACAGATTTGTGAGGGGTGAGTGGATGCTTGACAGTGAGAATGCGGAGAGCCTAAGGGTGAATGGGGCACTGGTGACAGACATAAAGGACATAAGAAGAGTGGTTAAAGAGTTCTGGGTAGAAATTGGAGGAGTAGGTGAAGTATCCGAGGTGAGAGAAGGATGTGTGACACTGGAAAGGAAGAATGCAGATTAAAGGAACGAGAGAATCAGCAGGGAGGAGGTGGAGAAATGTGTGAGAAGGCAAATTATTTGGAAGGCAGCAGGCCTAGATGTAACTCCATATGAAATGTATAAAAGTGGTGAAGAGGTTGTGATTGATAGGATGACTGAGCTATTTAACCAGGTATGGGAGGAGGAGAGAGTGCCAAGAATGTGGAATGAATATAGGATGACTGTTGCACAAGGGAGGATATAAGAGTATGAATGAGTTGAAGAACTACAGGCCGATTGCATTAGTGAATACAGGGGAGGGGGGGGGGTAAAGTGTTCAATGCAGTGCTGTGTAAATGGATTGGACAAGCGGGAGTGTTACGTGAGCAGCAGAAAGATTCCCGTGTGGACAGGAGAGCTGAGGATAATATGTTTGTGGTGAGTGAAATGATTGTGAAGAGAAGAAAGGATGGAGGTAAACTATATTTAGGCTTTCTAGATTTAGAGAAAGCATATGATAGGGTGGATAGGGAAATGCTTGGTAAAGTCTTCGGAAAGATTGGGTTGAGTGCGAAGATAACCAACATAGTGCGTAGCATGTATGTTGACACGAGCTAAATGCAGATTAGGAGATATTGAAACAGACTGGGTGAGAGAGAAGTTACACAAGGATGCATATTGTCACCAACCCTTTTCAGCTCGTATAGAGAGGAGTTAACAGCGAGAATGAGAAGAATGAATGCAGGTGTAAGAGTGGGGAATGACAGGATAGGTGTGCTACTGTATGTGGATGATGTAGTGGTTATGAGTGAATCAGCAGATGAGTTGCAAAGTTTACTTTAGTGGATAGCTATGGAGTTAGGTTTAGTCAGGTTTAGTAGTGAGAAAAATAAGATAATGATTGTGAATAGGTTAGAAGACGTAAGCAATGCAGTATGGAGAATAGGAGAAAATGAGCTGAATTAGGTGATAGAATATAAGTACCTGGGGATGTGGATGAGTCCAAATGGGTGTAAAAAGGCAAAAAATGAGAAGTTAAGCTTGGCTAACCAATGGGTTGGAAGATTAGGGAGTGCAGCAAGGATGAGAGCGAGTAAATATGCTGTGCTGAGAGAATTATGGAAGAGTGTGGCTGTACCAAGCATAATGTATGGCATGGAACGAAAGTGAGATTGACAGGCTAGAAGTGGGGCAGAATAGAGTAGCTAGGATGGCAATGAATGCACCAAGGTACACAGCAGTAGAAGCTTTGAGAGGTGACATGGGTTGGAGTACTTTTAGGGAAAGGTTAGTAAAATCAACACTCAGGTATAAGATTAGGATGGAAAGAATGGATGATGAAAGAAAAGAAAGAAAGGTGTATCTGTGGAATGAAAGTGGAAATAAATGGAGGAAGAGATGCATAAGAATGACAGAGAGGAACGGATTGCAAATGGTGTGGGGTATGAGGATGCCTGGGAGAAACCAAGATGAACGTGAATGGATTGTGATAAGTGGAGGTAGAGTGGGAGCTGAATGTGATGTGAGGAAATGGAAGAGTGAGATAGACAGAGAAGGGATGTGTGTGGGACTGAATATATGGAAGAATGGCATGGAAGGAAAGAGTACTGTTTAATGGTACAAAGAGAAAGAAGTGCCAATGTATGACAGGTGGTATGATGGTAGCCTGGGTGGTGACCATCTCTTCCGAGCAGGGCACAGTGGATGGATGTGAATGAGAGAAATTATAGATGGTCTGAATCCCACAGCAAAGTGTACCAGATGTGTGACATGGGAGAGGAGCATGTGGTACTAGAGTGGGAAAAGTATGAAAGAGACAGGATGGAGATGATGCAAGTGATTCTGACTGAATTAGGGCATAGTTGGGGATGAAAGAGTGGAAAAGGCAGGAAGGGAATGGATGGTGTTGCTGCTGGGACTGTGCAGAGAGACGGATGAAAAGATGATTAAAGCGGTGAAGGAATTTCTAAAGAAAATGTGTGCCAGATGTAGGGAAAATTAGTGTGCAAGATACTGCTTTTTTTCTACTTGTTTTTTGTTTCTACAGGAATTGCCGATCCTTAGCCACCTGTAGCATCAAGATCAAGGGAGAAGACTGTTCCTCCTCCTCCTCCTACACAAGACTGAGGAAAGAAGAGAGGAGACTGAAGAAAGAAGAGAACACGAGCTCCGCCTCCTCCTCCTCATCCTAAACAAGACTGAAGAAAGAAGAGAACACGAGCTCCTCCTCCTCCTCCTCCTCCTCCTAAACAAGACTGAAGAAAGAAGAGAACACGAACTCCTCCTCCTCCTCCTCCTACACAAGACAGAAGAAAGAAGAGAGAAGACTGCTCCTCCTCCCTCTTAAACAAGACTGAAGAAAGAAGAGAGGAGACTGCTCCTTTTGCTCCTCCTAAACAAGACTGAAGAAAAGAGAGAACACGAGCTCCTCCTCCTCATCCTCCTCCTCCTCCTCCTCCTCCTCCTAAACAAGACTGAAGAAAAAAGAGAAAAGTGATCCTCTTCCTCCTCCTGCTACACAAGACTGAAGAAAGAAGAGAAGATGAGCTCCTCCTTGCTACACAAGACTGAAGAAAGAAGAGAAGATGAGCTCCTCCTCCTCCTCCTCCTCCTCCTCCTCCTCCTCCTAAACAAGACCGAAGAAAGAAGAGAAGACTGATCCTCTTCCTCCTCCTGCTACACAAGACTGAAGAAAGAAGAGAAGATGAGCTCCTCCTCCTCCTCCTACACAAGACTGTGAAAGGAGAAGGCTGCTCCTCCTCCTCCTGTTAAAGTAGTGATCTCTCTGGCCACAGTTGGCTCTCACCTCTAAGGTCATGATGGACAGAGACTTGCTGGCACTGTTGCTGTTGCACCAGAAATAATAGTTATAATTTAGTTTGTCAGCAATAGCGTAATATTCTGTTTAAAAATAGTATCTTTTATTTTGGCCCACAGATATGGAATGCCTTACCTATTGATAAAAAAAAAAAAAAAAAAAAAAATTACAATGCTGGAAATATTAATCAATCTAAAAAGAAAATAAAGAATTATGTGTTTTCTCTCCAAAATTTGTAAGCTCATTGTTATTAATATTATTATTAGTATTATTGTTATTGATGTTATTATATATATTGTTATTGCTATTCTTGTTATGCTTACTGTTATTATTATTGTACTACAAATTTGTCATTATTATCTATTTGACGATTGCATGCTTTTTTTGACTCATTTATTTATATTCATACTTGTATAGTCCCTTATTACTATAACTCATAGCTGAACTTTGATATTTGAAATGAAAAATGTATCTGTCAAGGAGCGCTAGGTCTACACGTCTTACGTATATCTTGTATTAGATATATGTATTTGTGTATATATGTTTAATTGTGGCAATATTCTTACTCTCTCACTCACTCACTCACTCACTCACTCACTCACCCACTCACTCACT
>CM035178.1:3876025-3896732 GCA_020233015.1 Callinectes sapidus | reverse complement strand
CCACATTTCATACACTCATCATATATAACACCACAGTTTGTCAGGGTGTGTTCGGTGAGATCAGACTCTGTGCTGAATTTTATTCCACATATCAGACACTCATAATTTCTGACATCATTGTGTGTCAGGGTGTGTTGTGTACACTCTTGTCTGGATGTAAAAGTTTTATCACACTGCTGACACCCAAACTTTCTCTCTCCTTTGTGGTCAGAACTGCCTGCCTCACGGTCATTCTTGCCACCTGGCCAGGACCCCCCGACACCTGAGGTAGACTGCTGCTGCTGCTGCTCACTCATGGTGCTGGCCAGCCTCCCACATTCACTGCAGCACTGCTGTCAGTAGCACACGTTACGGCCAGTTCAACAAGAACCCTCGGGGAAGCTGGCCGGAGTGAGTCACATCAGAGCCCAGCGGGACACCCGGCCTGGACACCTGCAACAATAGTAGTGGTGAGGACACAAAGAGCCACTGGCCACAGGCCAGGACCAACAATAGTTCTCAGGAAGAAAGGACCAATTGACTGCCAGACCCCCCAGTGAATGAAAAGGAGAGAAATCAAACTTAAGAGAATAAAAATGCTATCACAATGTGATACATGCTTCCATGGCAAAAAAAAAAAAAGGAAAAATAAAAGCAATGCCAAGTAGCAGTGGCATACCTGGAACCAGGCCGTTAATCCAGTTTTTGCCAGCAACACGAAGATAAAATCCGACTTAGTGACTGGGATGGTGGCTACTATAGATTTTACAATACAATACAGTTGACTTTAGAGTAACGCTTTTTTTTCTATTTATTTAATGCTGCGTAATACCTATAAAGGGAGATATGTTTAAATAATGCTCCTTTTTCGATTCAACGCAGCCACACTCACCTGCTCACTTACACCGCGTTGTGAAGTGGTTTTATCATCATATTACAGTATATATATATATCATCATCTGCTGAGAAGAGCAAGTGATATCTGGGTAAACTTGTTCCCATAAGATAATAGGATAGATTCTACCAATTCCATTTAACACCGCCTGTAACTGTGATGCTATTCAGTTTCCACGAATGGTGGTGGTGGTGGTGGTGGTATGGTAGACGTCACTATTTCCTCATTATTTACTCATTACAACAGTGTCATGGCATGTATAGTAGCAGTGTGGCACTATAAAGGTTCAAGCACTGGTTGGCGCTAGCCACACCACCCTCCGACACTTCCATTAATAATCAAGAATATTATAAAACGGAATATATTTAGTCACATTGAACATAACATACATCATTGAACATAACATCATCTTACCTAGGTACCTGCCATTACCTCATCCCTCACACGTCCCATCGCCTCCTTCTTGCTGTAATATATTGTCAAGTCATGCTACAGTAAAATTCTACCATTAACTTACCTGATAATTGCGTGCTGGCGGAGATGAACACAGAATCAATCCTACGGCGCGGCGGTTCCCCTCTCTGGGTGAAGCAAATGGCGTCCCTTTGTCCTGCAGCAGCGCCTCCTTCCCAGTTAGCCGGGGTGATGCCAGAGAGCACCAGATTTTGTCATTGATGAAAAATAAGTACTTTTGGGGGCAATGTGTACAAGCTTACAAAGGTGTATCATTGCACATTAATGCTTCTGAAATCTAAGTCAATTAATTTCATGATAACTGATGGCATATGGCATTGTTTGAGCTTCTATTCATAATTTCAGGTGATCAGGATTCAGGGACAGGGAGTGCAGTTGTTGTTGTTGTTAGTTGGTAAGCGTCGCTACGCTGGCTGAGTCTCACAAGATTTGTTTATTTACTACTATAATGGCATCACCCCGTGCTAAGGTAAAGTTTACTTTGTTTTTTTACTCATATTTAGCAATGATCTTATTCATTGACATTAACTAGAATATATAGGTACATAGCAATGTTTCAGGCAACTTAAATGTTTACCATTCCGAAATATTTTCTATGAAATAAGTAGGCCACGCCACTCACTGGGCTACGATACAGGCGACGCGACGCGAGACCCTTGATTTATTGGCCTTGTTTGAAGCTTATAGATCATTATAATTGCTGCTTTCCACACCAGAGAAATATTATAGATATATTCTGTATGGATACAAGGATGGTGTTAAACTCATACTGATGAATGGATCACCAGAGGTGGTCTACAAGATGCCCTTGCTTCACCACATGACAGTAGACTCCATTATTATTATTATTATTATTATTATTATTATTATTATTATTATTATTATTATTGTTCAGTGTAATGTACAGCACATCCGAGTAACTTTGTCCTGAACGTGCATATAATAAAGTAACATGTAAGCTGACAGAAGAGCAATGAAACATTTGTAGAAACCCTAGACAAAAGTGGAGTTTTTTTAATGAGTATTAACCGTTATTATGTAATTAAGTTCACCTTATTACACAATCTTTAATTGAATGTTTAAATTTTAAAGAGTAACTTTATATACAAATTTACAGGCACTTATTGTTGGGAAGTAAAGGTCCCAGCTTCTTGCTGGCCCTCATCCAGGAGAGGTAGGCTGTCTCACCTCTAAGGCCTCCAACCTTTATCTCCCTGGAATGAAGGCCAAGGCACGCCATTGAGTAAGTAAAGAAAAATAAGAAAAAAAAAACACTACCATTTTTTACTTGAGTTACAGTATTGTACATTTGCTCCATATTATAAACATAAACATATGTTGCCTGATCATTGAAAATGTTTTTTTTTAATTATAACAAGAAATAGCACTCACAAAATAACACCATATATTTAGCCTGTAGTATTGTAGAACTTATTTGTGCATTTTTTTACTTATTCAATTAATTTATTCTATTTTTCAGATTTATCTCCTGGTCCTTTACCATGAACAAGCAGAGGTGCTAGTATTGATGGTGTTTCTCTCAATGGTAAATAACTAAGCCACTTGTTCCATGCTAACATGTATTCAATTATACATACACTACATATATGTATGTGCCATGTTTTTCAAGTGTACATTTATTCAGTCAACTAATATGGTAATTAAATGCCTTTTATTTGTACATTAGCCCTGCAGGCACCACCACCACCAGCCCCCCAGCTTGCAGCAGCACCATCACCACCACCAGCACCCATGCAGGCACTACCACCACCACCACCACCAGAACCCCAGCTAGTAGCAGCACCACCACCACCACCACCAGCCTCCATGCCAGCAGCAGCACCACCATCAGCCACCTAGCCATTACTGTCACCCCTTCTGGCACCACCACTAGCCCCCCAGCCAGCAGCAGCAACAGCAGCAGCACCACGGTCAGCTCCCCCATAAAAGGCATCGTAGCCCTCCAGGTAAGTCTCTTTTATCAATACTGTATTAGTAGAAAGAAAAAAAATCACACAGTAGGATAGCAAGAATTTGAAAACTGACTTATAATGTGTTAGTTTATTTTTTATTGTATGTACAAAATAATATTTCTCCAAATTTATCCTTGGTGTTCATTCAGAGTTAGACGTACTAAGATATATACTTGTCCAGCAGCAGGAGCTAACTTCTACTGTTCAGAAGCGAGTCACAGTGGTGCAGGAACATCAACACTTCAATCAGGGCTTCCTGCAGACACTGCAACAGATTGCAGCATCTCAGCAGCAAATTGCTGTTTTGCAACGGCAATCTGTTGATATACAAACAAAGGTGCTGGAACCTTTGCAGCAGCTTGCAGCAAAGCAAGTAGAATAGTTCATCTCTATTTTCCTACTAACTCACTCCTCTGATCTTGCTGACTATACAACACTTGCTTCTTTCTTTCACCCTTTTCTGTCCTCTCTCTTGACCCTGTTTGAGGACTGGTATTTTGAGTGGATATTAAACATTTGTTTTGCTTTATTTTATATTTTACGTTGAGTTACTTTATTTATCTTACATTATAAAAATCAATTAAAAAAAGGACTCTCATGTGTGTGTGTGTGTGTATATATATATATATATATATATATATATATATATATATATATATATATATATATATATATATATATATATATATGTTTTTGGGTGGAAGGGTGCTAGTAAACTATATACATATATTATATTTTTACTACTTATGATACTAAAAGCAATTTTTTAGTGGGATATTTTTATTACTACTTGTAATACAAAAGGCAATTTATTTATATTCTTCTTTTTTTTTGGGGGGGGAAGGTTGCTAGTAAACTATATATATTTTTTTACTGTGTATGATACCAAAGGTACTTTTTAAAGGAATATCTTTTTACTACTTGTAATACAAAAGGCAATTTTTTCTAAGGAAATGAATATATAGGATATTTTAAACTAATTTTTTTTTCATCCTTAATATTGATAGGTATTTCATTTTTTTAAAGATTCAAGCATGCATAGAATATATGAAAAAAATCATTTTTTGAGTCATTACAGGTTTACTCAGCAAAACCATTCTCCTATTTTATTGCTGGTAGAAATTGTATATGTATAATTTCCTGCTGTACTACCCTGCCTGGAGTTTGCTGACCTCTCTGCATGGGGGCTTGCTGCTCATCAGCCTGTGGCATCTCTTCATTCAGAAGGGGTGGAAGCTGAAAGTTATTAAACAGACTTTTGTGTGGGGATAACAGGTCTATGGGTTGGAAGTTCATATTATACCAGATGAACAGCCATGTAATTTGATATTTAGCACTCTGAGATTTCAAAACTAGCCCAAACCCTAATGACTTTTGAGACATTGTTGCCGGTAAAAACATTTGTCTATTTCCATTAACTCAGTACACATAATGGAACATTCATGAATAGACTTTGCTAAATTCAAGAAGTACACACATCTGCAGGAACAGGGATGCCATGCTTCATGCAGCGATTGTGAAGAAGAATTATTCTTGCACACTTCAAAGGTGTGTATTGGAGTGCACCTCCAGAAGAATGCAGACACCTATGGAAATAAGATTTTATACTAGAAGAAAAGATTCCATGTTTACAATAAAAATATACATATGCACAGTAATTTCTGTATTATAAAAAAGCTGTTTATACTATTCTAAGGTCTTCAACGGCAAGCTTTACTCTGGATGCTACTAGGGAGAAATGTTATTCTCATTACCTGAAGCAACTCTTGAGTATGCCAATTGTCTGCATCACAATCACTCTTGTTTTGGAGAGCCTTGTTATATTTTTGCTCTGCCTGGGTGTGTGGGTCACTCACAGGCACCATGAGGTGACGCTCAAGGGGGTACCCACTATCACCTGCAATTATAAGATAACACTTCAGGATGTTTATGATTAAAATATGTAGTAGGTCTGCTTGGTGTGATGGAAATATGAAGTTACTCACTAGTAGTTGATATACAAATGTGAAAAAAAACAATAGTATAGCAAGGTGATGAGTGGTCTGGCTATTACCACATGTCACATATGGGTTACAAATATTCATAGGCCTTTATACATATTAAGGGTAGGTACAGTACTCACCAACAAGCAAATAATCCCCGAACTCTCCACTGTCAGAGTTCCTTCAGGTCACTGTTGCTCCACACGAAAGAATAGTGTGTAGCACCTAGAAAGAAATGCATACATAGAGAAGTATGTATATACAAAAGTTTGTCAAGGAGGAATATGACATACCTCAAACTGTTATTTTATATCTATCCTAAAGGCTTTTCATGCTGCAATCACATAAAAAATGCCTGTTGTTTGTATGATGGTAGCCTCTTGGGTGGTATTTTCTCTTCTGAGCTAGGGCACAGTGTGCAAATGTGAATGAGAGAAACTATTAGATGTACAAAATATTGCAGTTTTTTTATTGCTTGACTTTTGTTTGTCCTGTACATGAGTTAATGCCAATCCAAAAGCCTGCTATCTCTACTGGAGCAATGCTGAGCCACCTGTAGCATCAAGAACAAGACTTGGGCCTACATGAATGCTCGTGTAGATATTTTAGGTGAACAGGAGTTTAAGGAATTATTTCTTCCCGCTCAAGAAAAACTAGTCAATTATTCCCCACTTGTCATTTTATTTCACGTGAAATATGTAGTTGCTGGCACTTGCCGCCATAATACATTAAATTTAAAGGAAGAGAGAGAGAGAGAGAGAGAGAGAGAGAGAGAGAGAGAGAGAGAGAGAGTGTGTCCAACAACAAAGGTAATAATAATTCCGTACTTTCTTTAAAAAAAAAAATAATAAAAAAATTAGAAAAAAATATGATGAAAATAATAATAATAAGAAAAAGAAGAAAGAGGAGGAGGACGAGGACGAGGAGGATAAGAAGAAAAAAGAGGATATTACATATCGCATATCTGCTGAGAATATAAAGCTTTGGAGTTAATAGATATGCAGTATTTACGGTAATTGTGTTAAATTTTTCTTACATAGCTCTTACTTATATCAGTGTAAATTATTATAATTTTTTCTGTTGGAGGGATAGTTGATAAAGAGAGTTAAGTAGCATTCTCTCTCTCTCTCTCTCTCTCTCTCTCTCTCTCTCTCTCTCTCTCTCTCTCTCTCTCTCTCTCTCTCTCTCTCTCACTTTTCATGGCCAGTATTTATTCTTCCCACACAAGACCAGTATGACCACCAAAGCATAATACACAGCATGCAGCCATTTTTTTGTTTTTTTGTTTTTTCATTATTCTCTGTTAGGAAGCACATTTCATTATTGTTCGTTATCAGTATGTTCGTTCAAGAAACCTCATTGCCCATTATGAAACACAGTTCATTGCAACTCCGTCTTGATATTATTAACTAGTTTGTGTTGTTTAAGAAACACTTAAGTATCACAGGTTTCATTTGACAGATTGAAACACTTTGCTCTCTTGTCAAGGTCATAGCAATGCTTAACAGGATTATGAAGAGTGTTTTAATGATCATAATGCAGAAATCTTGTTGGTGTACTATTGGAATCATAAAAAAAAAAGATACTAGAAACCCGTGTAGCTTCAACTAGAGCCTTTAGAATGTAGTAGAGGTGGACATACAAATTTTCTGAATAGAGTACAGACTGCAGAGGAGAAGGTCCAAGGAAGCACTTATTATGCATCCTCCTCTCCTTGCCTTAACTGACCTTAACTTGAACTGAATGTAAAGGAGCACATAATATTTAGAAATATGACCACAACACCTTCTAACTTGGAGTAATCATAGAGTTTAAAGTAAAAAGGTGCAATAGTATAATCTGGGAAGATAATTATGGATGATGTGTTGTTTTCAAGTGATAAGTGTACATATGTTGTCACATGGCAAACTCAACACAGGAATGAAATGACATAATGACACTTTTAGGATATTGCTAGATGTGAAAGTACAGTTTGTTTTTAATGGAAATTGTTCTAAGGAAATATTTTTAGGTGTGAAGGTGAGACACAACTTGTGCTTTCACCTCTAAGAGAATCCATGGAAACTGGTGTTATATTCTACACTTCCAAAAGATAATTGCGACGATAAAATGAAGTGTTTGGACAATCAATACTGGAAAATTTGTATGGATTCCATCTCATGTAGGACTACGCCATAATGCAACAGCTGACAGACTTGCAAAGGAGGCCTGCCGTTTACCTCCACGTGGTAATGACTGTCCACTCTCCCTGCCTTGCTACATCTCCAGGATTCGATCAGCAAGTGTCCTTCCTGTGGGGTGTCGCAGAGATGCAGAGAGAGCACAAAGCATCACCATTCAACACTATGAGTTAGTGTGCCGCCAAAAGTACACCTACCGTCGTCGGGGCCTCATGGTCCGCAGGCACAATGTTGTGTCTGCACGCCTGCGGCTTGCCTATCGGCCACCCTGGCAGGTGGCTGGGGTGGACGGGGAACCAGCATATCCGGACTGTCGCCTGTGCCACGCGCCGCTCTCCCACACAATCGAGCACTACTGTTTAGCTTGTCCCACTGTACGTGATCTACTGCCTCAGGAATTAGGATTACACGATATTTGTAAATATCTTCTGTGTAATGATGATATATTTGGAAAAATTCTGGTTATATATCCACGTTTTGGAGGGTTTCCCTACTGTGTATGTATGTGTGTATGTGTCTACAGCTCATTTGATGACCACCAGTTGCTTCCAATGAAACTAATATAGGAATATGTGTGTGTGTGTGTGTGTGTGTGTGTGTGTGTGTGTTCAGAGTGCCTTGCGTGACACTAATTCCTTACAAATAGTTAATAAGTGTTTTCGGTCTGTCGCCTACGGATGTAATAAATTTATCAAATCAAATCAAATCCCTCACTATGCGGTCATACTACACACATGAGAAAGTTAACTTCACTACTTCTGCTATCCCCAACGAGAGACAGAGAGAGAGAGAGAGAGAGAGAGAGAGAGAGAGAGAGAGAGAGAGAGAGAGAGAGAGAGAGAGATCAAACATGTCGTAAATCTAATAAATACATGAATAAATTGACAACTGGGGTACTTTCTATGCATTTCTCTGCGTGTTATGGCCTTTCAGACAACTTGCATTATTAAAAGCGCGCTTCCAGAAGGCGTACAGCAGTTTGCCGCCAAGCCGCCCAGAAGGCGTACAGCAGTTTATGGGTTAATAGAGCAGACATGTCAAGGATGATAGAAAAGACCATACATGCTTGATATGTACAACGTTGATGGCGAAGATAGAAATTAAATATATTTTCAACAGCCTTAGAGTTATGTTCCTCCTGAATGTACATAAAAATTCCTTTGCTGTACATTAGAGTGATGTAATTAGAGTGATGTACATTAGAGTGATTTGATGTGATGAAGTGGGGAATAGAAGTCCAGGAGTATTGAGTCAAAGAAACCAATAGAAAAGTTACAAAACTGAAGCACTAATACACATGTGTGTTTTCTTTACAGGAGAGAGAGAGAGAGAGAGAGAGAGAGAGAGAGAGAGAGAGAGAGAGAGAGAGAGAGAGAGAGAGAGAGAGAGAGAGAGTCACACGGGTCACACGTGAGAGAATCGCTCCGTATTACATCGCCATTTCTACGGGACCAACTCATTTTTACAAACTGTAACTTCGCCAGTGCTTCAGTGAACTATAGTGCAGTACTATGTGAAAGTGTGATAAGAAAGAGAGTGTATTTACGAGTGCAAAGTGAGTGAAATAGTGTGTAGCGTTTTCAGTGAGTGAGACAGCGTGGGATAGGTGAGGTCGCGTTCCATCCCCGTCCCCCCCCCCCCGCCTCCGCCCCTTGACCTCACTCAAAAGAGTGACCTTGGCTCTTTTCTCCTCGCACGCGACCCTGACCCTTGTGGCCTCTCTCTGTAGGGATCTCTTTCCATTGACCCCACTATCCCTCTCCCTGCTGTAGCTAATGACAGACAGCACCTCTACCGCGCACTCGCCAGCAGACATGGTGTCGGAATGCTTCAAGAGCCCAATTGAACGACCCTCCGGCATCAGCGGCTACCGACCTGGCTCTTGGTGCTCTGTCTGTGGGAGAACAGAGACGTTGGCGGAGGTAAAGAAGTGCACCAAGGAAGGCTGCACCAACGTCTGTCACGTGCATTGCTTGGGAGCAGAGACAGAGTTTACGTGTGGCAACACAGGGCAGCTGCGCGCTCTGATAGGGATTACCGACCCTGTGACTCCCTACACAAGCAGCACACAGGTGCCCCCCGACCCTCCAGCCCCTACAGGCCCTGTCGAAGAGGAACCCGAAGACGACCTTGGCGACCTGCAGAGAGACGACCTCGTCTTCCTTGTCAGGAACCTCCGCCAGGATCTCGCATCGGCCAACAGCAATCTTAATAGCTACAGGTCTGCTACTGAGGACCTCGTGGATAAACGTAGGCTGCTGGTGGAGTCTATATCGTTACATCAGTCGGCTATATCGGTCGTCGATACCCTCCTGGCTATCCACACCAGCGAGGGGAAGCAGCAGAGGTCTATAGCCTGCTCAGCCAAACCCCATAAAATTGATGCTGAGACTGCCACTTCTACAATTGATGCTGAGACTGCCACTCCTACAGAAGGCAACCCACTTCCTCCCTCTGACTCCTCATCCACTCCGTCCCTACACCCTTCCCCCTCCTCCTCCTCCCCCTCCCCCTCCCCACCCGCTTCCTCTCCTCATCCTTCCACGCCTGTCTCCTCTTCCCCCTCTACCCCATCTAACCACCCTCCCTCTCCCTCCTCCCCCACACCCTCTTCTCCTCCCTCTACAGCTGTCTCCTCCCCTCCCTCCTCTCCTACCTCCTCTTCCTCATCCACTTTTCTTCCCTCAAACTCCGAGTCCACTCCTTCTCACCCACCCTCCTTATCCTCCTCCCATCCTACGCCAGGCCTTCATGTAGGACACCCCCCCTCTCAACAGGGAACTCAGCGAGCCCGCAGAAAAAAGAAGCCAGCCACTGCGCCGAGACATCAGCCAAGACATCAGTCAAGACAGGACGACCGCAAAAGAAGTCACCAGGCAAGCCAGGAAGCGGCCTGCCCGAGGCAGCAGCAGACCAAGTGCCCTCAGTGTAAGCGCCAGGGGCACACTCGCGACCAGTGCCCGAGAACGTCCTGTGACTACTGCCAGGGCCGATTCCACACTTCCTTAACCTGTCGGGTTAAGATCGCTGATCAAAGGCAGCAGGAATTGGTACAGGCGGTAAGGCAAAGCGGTCAGGAGACACTTCTCGCTCTTCGAAGCTTTGCCTGGCAGATCCAGCCCCCCGCTCCGCCGAGGCTGGGTGGACGGCAGCTCCAGCCCCCCGGGCTGAGTGGATCATCGCTGGTGGCTCCCCACTTGCCCTCAGTCCCTCACTCTCCCTGGCCGGCCGGTGTACTCAACAATGGCCCTCACTATGGCGCCGGGCCTCAGCTCTCAGCGTGGCGGTAAGGCGGGCAATAGCGAACTTAAGATAGTTTCAGCAAATGTGAGAGGTTTTCACACTAACATTGCTGAATTATCTCACAGTGTAATTACCAGGCACCGGGCTGACGTAGTGTTTGTGTGTGAGACCTTCCTGGACGATAATGTGCCGCCAAGTTATGCCCGCATCCGCGGATACTCAGCCTGGCTAAGGAAGGATCGATCTACACAAGGAGGAGGGGTTGCATTCTGCCACAAGGAGACGATCAACGCCCAAGTGGTGGAGCCCCCAGTGCCCGTGCCCAGTGAACTGGAAATATTGACAATGAAAATAATAGACAGTGAGGGAAAAGGTTTGCTGTGTGTTGGCTGTTATCGCCCTCCTTCACAGGGCACAACACTGCTGGACTTCCTAACAGTGAACCTGGACGCTATAATGACGGCCAGCCAGTGTGACAGTGTGGTGATTGTAGGAGACTTAAATCAGCACAGAGTCCGGGACGCCTTCAACACCTTACTGGTTGTGCACGACCTCCACAACCATGTCACCTTCCCCACCCACATCTCCGGGTCTTCCCTGGACCCTGTGGTGACAGACCTCCCTCCCCACACTGTTCAGTGCCAACCAATGGACTTTGTGGGCACCTCAGACCACGTGGCAGTCCTCACCAGGATAGCTTTCAGGAGGCCACGGGAGGAAAGCTACACCCGCACGCTCTGGAAGTGGGAGGCTGCGAACTGGACGGCCATGAGAGCTTCTCTGAGGATGACCGACTGGGAGGAAGTGCTGTGTGGCAACACAGACCAGCAGGTGGAGCACCTCACGGAGCTCCTCCTGTCTCTGCAGGAGCGCTGGGTGCCACACTCAAAACATTCCACTAAACCATCGGACCTGCCTTGGTTCGGCCCAGAGTGCCGCGCCGCCTCTGACGCTAAGTACCGAGCCTGGCGTGCTTACAAGAGGCACCCAACAGCACGGAACAGACAGATGCACAGGGAAGCATCTCAGCAAATGAGGCACACTCAAGAGTGGGCCATGGAACAGTGGAAGGAGTGCCTCAGAGGAAAGCTGAGAGGTGGCCAGGTCGGGACGAAACGATGGTGGAGCCTCGTTAAAGACCAGCAAGGAGAGTCGCGGGAGAGCACGGTCCCTCCTCTTCAGCGGGAGGATGGTGTAATGGCTCATTCTGCACTAGATAAAGCGAACCTCCTGGCCAAGCACTTTGCAGGCAAAATGTGCATTCCAGACCCGGAAAGGACACCACCGACGCTACCTGACGTAGTTAGTGACAAGTTAGTGCTCGTCAGAACCAGTGAAAGTGAAGTGAAAGACATTCTCCGGAAACTGGATGTCAATAAAGCAGTGGGGCCGGACAAAATCAGCCCTCGTTTACTCTACTCGTGTGCTGATGAGTTGGCAAAACCGCTTACCTCACTTTTTAACCACTGCCTTCAGATAAGCACGTGGCCCAAGGCTTGGAAGACAAGCAATGTGGTCCCTGTGCACAAGAAGGGTGGAAAAAGTGAGGTAAAAAATTACCGCCCTGTGTCTTTGCTGCCTGTGCTCAGTAAAGTGGTGGAGACAATAGTGGCCTCGAGAGTCACGGAACACCTCGAGAAACACCACCTGCTCTGCACTAGGCAGTTTGGATTCCGGCAGGGGAGGTCAGCGGCTGACCTACACCTGCTGCTGACCTCTGAGCTGAGTGCCGCCCTGGACCAAGGCAAGAAGAATGCCGTCGTGGCGCTGGACATTGAAGGTGCCTTCGACAGGGTATGGCATGAAGCATTAGTCACCAAGCTCCGTGCAGCGGGTATTGACGGTGCGCTCCTGCCACTCCTCAAGGACTACTTGCGGGACAGACAGTTGAAGGTGACAGTCGGTGGTCGGGAGTCCGAGGTGCAGCCCATCAGGGCAGGTGTACCTCAGGGAAGCTGCCTTGGCCCCCTGCTCTGGAACATCTATATAAACGACCTACTGCACCTCATCCCAAGGACGAAGGCGTATGCCGACGATGTCACCCTCGCCCAAAGCTACGACCCTGAGGAAGAGGCTGCCGTCACTGCCCGGCTCAACTATAATCTCAGCCGCATTGTAGCTTGGGGCAATAAGTGGCAAGTGAGGTTTGCTTCCCACAAGACGCAGCTCCTGATTGTCTCCAGGTCGTGCACATCCCTGAGGCTTAACTTCAACGGGAACACACTGACCCCAAGAGACGAGATGGAGGTGCTGGGGGTCACCTACGACCAGAAGTTAACCTTCAGCTCCCACATAGAGCGACTCGCCAGGCAAGCCTCAGGAAAGCTGGCCTCTCTGAGGAGGATGTCGTGGCTTCTCGACGGTAGGGGGCTGGAAGTTCTCTACAAGGCACAGGTTCGCTCCTCCCTGGAGTATGCCTGTCTTGCTTGGGGAGGAGCGGCCAAGAAACACCTCTCCCTCTTGGACAAGGTGCAGGACCGTGTTACGAGGCTCATCTCAGACAGCAGCGGAGGACCTGAGCCTCACCTCCACACCTTGCAGCACAGGCGTGACGTGGCAGGACTCACCGTGATGTTCAAGGTGCAGGAAAAACATGTGAGTCACCTGCAGGAGCTGAGGCAGCCACACCGCCGTGCTACGGTGGCTACGCGAGCCGTCGCCCTGGCACCGCGTGAGCTGCTACAGCCCCGCTGCCGGACGTGTCACTACCAACGACAGTTCATAAATACTTACACCGGATGGTGGAACACCCTGTTAGCAACACAGACAGAGTTAAAAGGTGCTTCTGTACAGGGGTTCAAAGTGATAGTGAACGACTGGCTGCTGAAACAAGCCCCAGATTAAAGTGTATATATGTATATGTATTTAGAGTAAGGCTTTAAGATAGGGAACACTAAATATGTTACCTTTAGCCTGCATGTTACTATTTACTACGTAATGTAGATGTAACAACTCTGTAACCTGTATAAATAAAAAAAAAAAAAAAAAAGAGAGAGAGAGAGAGAGAGAGAGAGAGAGAGAGAGAGAGAGAGAGAGAGAGAGAGAGAGAGAGAGAGAGAGAGAGAGAGAGAGACCTGGTACAAAGAGCTTTGTATCAGGTTAGTAGTACATACTTGACTTGTATTAGCTATCAACGTACAAGTATAGTGTAGAGTAATTGTAGTATTATTGCTTGTCTTTTTATTATGCAGCATATTAGTTGTATGCATATGCTAGTACATTGGTTTCTTGATGTTTAGTGCTTCACCATAGCTTATTATTATTATTTCCTGTTTTATATCGGTGGTTGTAAAATGTTACTAATACTCTTCTTCTGCTTTGCTTTGTGTTGCTGTTATCTTTAGTCCCTGAAAAGTGTTATCATCCTCTTCTGCCCTACTGCCTTGTGTCATTTTCTTTAGTGCCTGAAAAGTGTAATGATACTCTTCTGCCTTGCTTTGTGTTACTGTTGTCTTTAGTGCCTGAAAAGTGTAATAATACTCTTCTGCCTTGCCTTGTGTTACTACTGCCTTCAATGCTTGAAAAGTATAATAATACTCTTCTGCCTTGCTTTGTGGTACTGCTGTCTGTAGTGTGCAGATTGTAAGTACAGTATAGTACAGTACTAAATAGTGTAGGTATAATGCATTGTACTATATGTACCATACGATGATGAACAACAACTGTACCAAGCCAAAGTACAATAATTATCATTACAGGAGTCCACTCACTTCTTAGGTGAAGATGATATTTGTGTGTACTACCTGTTGTGATCTGTTGTGATTTGTGGTGTGTCAGGTGTCAAAATGAAGAAAAGGAAAGATAAGATATTCCATTGATTATGATTTGTTAATTGATTATTGAGGCATTTGTGATAGTGTTGGTAGTGAAAATGTTGTGTAGCGTGGTGGTGAACCAAAAGTTGGTGTATGTATGTTGTCCATTACACATTGCAAAGCGATAGTACAGTACTGTATTACCAACTGTAATTGTGTTGTGTACTAATCTTGTAAGACAAAGACAGCTCACCAACACTGATAAGTATTATTATTATTATTATTATTATTATTATTATTATTATTATTATTATTATTATTATTATTTTATTTAATATTTTTTGTTACAATTATTGAACATAAAGAACAAGAATGGTGGTCTATTTTGCTACTTGTACACTACTTCTACTACTGTATACCTGTGCTGGGTTTACAATAATAAAGGTGTTGATGTAACAGAATGAATTGTAGTTATTGAGTGTTGTTCCTCAGTGAAATGTTGTTATCCTTTGTTGTAGTACAGGAAGCAAAAAACAAAGGCAAAAATGAAATTTGAGGGATGCAAAGGAACAAAGATGCATGAAAGATGAATAAACAAAAGTAATAAAGTGGAAAACAATTGCTCAAAATCATTCAATAAAATGAAAAAAAAAAACATTGAAAACTAGGAAAATCCTCAAATAACACAATTAGAGAAAGAGAGAAGGAAAAAAAGTCCAATTAGAAATTAGACTAATTCATAAAAGTATTTGCGTTTGGAAGGATTGAAACAAGCCAATGGTATGTATTGGTAGTTAATCGTCCAAGAAAAAAGCTCTACAATACACAAAACTTTATGATATGCTGTTTAAAATCCTGCTTAATAAGTCTTTTAAGCTGGAATTCTCAACAGCAACCCATAAGAAGGGGTGCTGTGTGTGGGAAGTTTTAAACGAGCCAATGGTACTTGTCGGCAGTTAGATAGTTCCAGTGTCGCTGCTCAATACCAAAACTTATGATATGCTGTCAGGAACAGTGTTTTGAGGCGTCTTTGGGGCGAGAATTCTCAACAGCAACGCATAAGAGAGGGTGTTGTGTGTGGGAAGAATGAAATGAGCGAAGAATGTACTTGTTGGTAGTTAGATCATTCAAGTAAAGGAAAAATACAACCAGACTTATGATATGCTGTATGGAACAGTGTTTTAAGACGTCCTTGGGGCGAGAATTCTCACGCCAGCATTATCAAACGCTCTCTTCTCTCTTCATCCCGAAATCTCTCTCTTCGTGTATTTTAGGTCAAATTTGCCCCCTTCGATGAGCGCGAGAGGAGCTTGGTGGCAATATTACAGAGGCTTGATGAAAGAGGCGGCAACCCCCGCCTCTTCGTCAGTTCCTTTCCTTTATTTTATACGTTTTACCATCTCAATATATTGGAGGGTTTACAGAAGGACAGAAATAAGTATATGGATATCATACAAGACTCCAGACCTGTCTAGAAATCACGTTTCTTAAGTGTTTCCCTTCTTTTAAAAGACTGCACTGTTCCTGTATGATTCACCACCCGTCTCGACAGTACTCCTCACTTCGCATCACGTGCTCCTGACTTCTTATCACGTTAAATACTACCCAGCTAAGCATTGATATTCTTTCGTACAATACTTTTTTAGTAATATGTTAGATATAGTTCTGTGAAAAGCATCCAGATATGAAATAATATGCGTAGTTTTTCCGAAATGAGGGATAGGAATAATTTTTTTTTCTTTCTATGTAGACCACACCAAATTATGAGTTGGTTGGGCAGCAACCAATTCTACTAATAGGTCGCGAACGACCCTATTTATGGGAGAATATCAACGTGAGCAGTGTTGAATGTCCATCTTCTAGGGAACCTGAAAAAAAATTGAACTACTATACCGGGGTCCGGGCGGCGTGCTTGATTTTCGTGTGGGTACAGGCCACAGGCTACCAATTTAATGGATACCATAGCATTTCCTGTTAAACCTGCTGTATATCATTATTTCACACATCGTTGATCTATAATTTAACCAATGAATACTTATTAATACGAAAATATGATGAAAACGTTTTAGTTCTCTAGTTTTAAATGTCTATGTGATTTCCACCATTACCAACCGCAAAACGAGAGGTCACTCCCAAGAGAATCACACCTAGAAGAAACCTCTCCAAAGGGCTCACGAAGGTAGCGCTCGGTGTTCGTATGATAATGTGGGTGTCAACAGCAACGCGTAAGAGAGGGTGTTGTGTGTGGGAAGAATGAAATGAGCGAGGGATGTACTTGTTGGTAGTTATATAATTCAAGTAAAGGAAAAATACAAACTCTTCAACAGTAACGCGTAGGAGAGAGTGTTGTGTGTAAGAAGAGAAAAACGAGCGAAGGGATGTACTTGTTGATAGATCATTCAAGTAAAGGAACAATACAACCAGACTTATGATATACTGTATGGAACAGTGTTTTTAAAACTTCTTTTGAACTCCTCAACAGCAACGCATAAGAGAATATGTTGTGTGTGGGAAGAGAGAAACGAGCGTAAGATTAAATATTGGTAGTTATGAGATTGTCTCTTATTGTGTTAGAGACATGTTTACTTATAGATCTATTCCAATAAAAGTGTTAATAATGCAAGTTGTCTGAAAGGCCTTAACACGCAAAGAAATGCACAGAAAGTACCACAGTTGTCAATGTATTCATGTATTTATTAGATTTACATGTTTGAGCTCTCTCTCTCTCTCTCTCTCTCTCTCTCTCTCTCTCTCTCTCTCTCTCTCTCTCGCTCTCTCTCTCGCTCTCGCTCTCTCTCTCTCTCTCTCTCTCTCTCTCTCTCTCTCTCTCTCTCTCTCTCTCTCTCTCTCTCGTTGGGGATAGCAGAAGTAGTGAAGTTAACTTTCTCATGTGTGTAGTATGACCGAATAGTAAGGGAGGTCAAGTACTCTTATGAGAGAGAGAGAGAGAGAGAGAGAGAGAGAGAGAGAGAGAGAGAGAGAGAGAGAGAGAGAGAGAGAGAGAGAGAGAGAGGGGGGGGGCGTTAACTATATTTAACACACGTTACAGTAGAATAATAATGCCAGTGTATAGTAAGTTTTAAACCCATGAGTTTTTTTACCGGTGAATTATGGTCATATATTTTTTTCCATTAGTTCAGAGTCTGCCCATTAACCGTCTAACCTCCATAGACCTTTCCTAAAGTCAACAAAATCGTCTAATCACAATCAAAACTCAAGGTAAAATTGTGTCCCAGTACTGAAAGGGTTATTAAGCTATGGTTATTTCCCTTCTCAGTCTACTAAAAATCCGACTAATAATAGCAAATATTCATTCATCATCTAAAACACCTTTATTTATGATAATAAAAAATCAACCTGAAATGAAAATACTGTTGGTTCATAATGATCCAGAGGAATGTGTTATTAATGAACCTCTCATCAAATACTGCCTGATTCTGTCATGTGATCTGTTTGTCCGGCATCATCATCATTATCATCATCATCATCATCATTATATTTAAATTATATTTAAGGCTCTATTGCATAGCGGGGGAGGGTTATCTAAAGATACATACCTTGATTTCGGAACAGCATTAAACCTATTGTGCACAAAGAATTCATTCACCTCTATCTCGTTGTTATATTTTCCATCACCTACAAGAAGGGGATGGAATTCTAGATTTCATTATTAGACTGTAAAGAGAAATGTAGAGCCGATTTCAGTAACTCATTATCACATATTGAGCGAAAAGATAATTCGTGGCAAAGAATCATCACTAACCAATACTAACATTACGTAAAAGATAACTTGCTGGAACTATACCCATTTACTTTTTCTGCGCTGATTTTTCTGTAGTCGCATGCTTCGTTGCAATGAGGACTTCTCCTCGGGCTTTCCACCGGCTGCGACCATGGCACACCTCCCACCAGTCCCAGCAGAAGTAAGAGCTGCGGCTCCCACACAAACAGCTGGACCACTGGTACCAACAGGAGGAGCAGCAGATCCATCAGCAGCAGAAACAGCAGGTCCACCAGCACCAGTAGGAGATGCAGCAGGTCTGTCAGCACCAGCAGAAGCAGCAGGACTAGCAGCACCACCGGCTACGGCCATGACATACTCTCCACAAGCACTAGGGTAAGCAACAGGACCTCCAGCATTTGCAGAAGCAGCAGCAGCAGTGGGGGCAGTTACACCTCCGTCGTCACTAACGCCAGAGCCATGCGTTGCCACCTCACCAACCAGCGAGCGCCGCCTCATGCTGACGTCACCACCACCATTGATCGAAACATGTCTTGTTCTCTCTTTAATGATTAATCTTGTGTGTCTGAAGAAGGCGATCTTCCCCTCCTCCTTGGCCTTCTTCAATAGGGGAAATTGTTTTTTCTTCAACTCCTGCGAAGCAGCACACAGATCTTCATTAATATATATTCCAGTATTTCAGCTTCCTGGAGTTCCTTATAACAGCCTCACGCTCACCAAATTTCTCAAACCTGGTCACGATTACACGGTGTCCTGTTTGAGAGACTGGACCAGTTCGGTGTGCTCGTTCAAGTTTAACTGCCGGTAACTGAAACTTTTCTTCTATCAACTTCGTGACAGTTTAGCTGTTTCTTCCCATGTCTCACCCTGCTTTTCTTGAATTCCAGTGAATTGTAGATTACTTCGTCTGTTGTAGTCTTCCTGATCATTTGATCTTCTTTCCAGTTCTTCAACTCGTGATCTTAATTAAAAAATTGGTCCTTGATTTTCACTGTCAGACTTGGGAAGCACCTTTACCTCGTTTTAAAGGTCATTCACTTCTGCTTGTGTAAATTCGAGACTTTCCATTAGGTCTTCTGTTCGGTTTTCCGCTGTCTGTACTCGTGCTGTTAATTGCTCTATAATGATATCCAATGCACTTTCAAAGGCTCTATCCTGGGCCTCAAGAAGCACCTTGATAGCCTCGAGGTACATGGTTTAGGTCAGGAGCACTTTCCAGGCACGTCCGTTCACCACAGGAGGGAGTGTGAATAGTGTAGTAGTAGTGAGTGTGAATAATGTAGTAGTAGTAGTAGTAGTAGTAGTAGTAGTAGTAGTAGTAGTAGTAGTAGTAGTAGTAGTAGTAGTGGTGGTGGTGGTGGTGGTAGTTCAACAGAAATGGTAATACTAGTAGCAGTGTTAGTATAGAATAATAGCATTAACAATTCATTTAAGGGAAGAGATATGTAACAATAAGAACTAAATCAGAGATTTTGAAGGTTGCATAAATAAGATTTTATAGATCTTTTAAAAAGGAATAAGTTACCATTGTTAACAAGACCTTTAATTTGCATGGGGAGTTAGTTCCATAACTAAGTCCCAGAGCACACCAACTGTTCTGAAAGTTAGCAGTTCTAAATTGTGGACATATTATATTTACATTACTACCTCGAGTACTTTGAGATGTGGATACTATTCTGAAAGGTTGCGGTCCCTGATATTGTGTGACACTTTTGTATATTTACATTATTACCTTGAGTACTGTGAGATGTGGATACTATTCTTAAAGGTTGTGGTCCCTGATATTGTGTGACACTTTTGTAAATGAATAATAATACAAAATATTTCTGAATATTAGTAAAGCTTAGAAATTTATACCTGGAAAGTACACCTTGTGTAGAATTAAACCTAAAAAAAAAAAAAAAAAAAAACATCCATCTGAAAAGTGCCACGTACTTGCCCACACTGACACAAAATATATCAAATGGGGATAACATAGAGTATAATAAATACTAATGAGTGCTTCAAATGTGATGTTATTACGTACTCTATACAAAAATCCACAGATCAGAAATATTTTACATGTTACAAATTTAATCTGAAAATTCCAGTTAATACTTTCATCTACATAAACACCTGAAGGTTTTGTATAACAGACTCGCTCTAATTCTGTACCCTCTAGGCTTACAGGTGCCATATCAATTTTGATGAAACGATTATAAAAAACAATATAATTAGTTTTAGAGACATTTACACATAATTGATTGTGCTTAATCCACTTATTAATAACATCTAATTCAATGTTTAAATTTAAATCTGAATTATCGATGTCTGTATCATGTAACAGTAAACTAGTGTCATCTGCGTAAATGGTATATTTAGACTTTCAACTGGCATTAATAATATCATTGATATATATATATATATATATATATATATATATATATATATATATATATATATATATATATATATATATATATATATATATATATATTATTATAT